>VWZT01007244.1:56749-100497 GCA_013397055.1 Pachycephala philippinensis
CTCCGCTCCCGCAGAAGCACACAGCAAGATAGCAGTGTCCTTGAAGCTCAGAACTGCTTTGAAAAAAGTTCATCTGGCTTTTTTTCTCTGGCACCCAATTTTAAAGACACAGACAGACACAGGATTCATACCAAGACTATATGGGATACACACCAAAGTCGCCCCAAGACACCATTCCTAGGTGAAAGGACGAGTGGGCCACCAGCTCTGGGTGACCATGTAAATGCATGCAAATTGAGCACGAAGGTAATGCAGAGGGTTAGAGAGCTGCCTCTTCATTTTAGGCATGTGTGAAAACTCTTGGTGCCGAGGACAAGGTGGCTGGTGTTGGTGTCTGGCAGCTAAGCTCTGTGTGATTTAGGAGGTCCAAATCTGTGACTTCATCAGCTGCTGGCAAAGCTGGTGGATGTTTCTTATTCTGTGCTCTGAGGGAAGGTGTCTCTGAGAACATCCCTTGGACCAAGCCCAGTGCTTGACATGGTCAGAACAGGGGCTGGTCATTGGATCCCAACCAGACACAGCACCAGAAAAATGCTGAGTGATCCCTGACTGGTTTAGCTGGCCAGGCAGGAGCTGTCTGGCTGCATTAGCTGGGTACAAAGCTTGAACTGGTCAGCTGTGCCAGGAAAGATTCTAATGGCCCTAATTCCACTTCACACACTTTGGCTTCACTCCTCTCTCAAGCCTCAGTGCCCTTGAAGAGGTGCATTAAAACCACTTGGTAGCAGATTGCCTTTCACTGCTGTTTTTGGCTGATCTCCTTGACTCAGGTTTTACCTATGGGAATAGGTCTGCTCAGGGAGCTACATCAGCTCTTGGACTCCAACAAGTGCTTTAAAATGGTGTAAATCCATGTGTGGAGCTTTGCAGATTGCTAAACCCCAAGTCCTGGTCTGCCTTTGCTACACTGGGGTATGAATATGTGATATGTGACCAGAGTTTGTGAGTGAAAGGGAGAGATCCCCTCCCTGGGAATGCTGACCACATTCCTCCAACTGCAGCCCAGGGAGATGTTGGCTTTCTTACTGCAAGGACACCTGGCTGGACTGTGGTCACCTTGGTGACCACCAGGACCCTCCAGGCCCCTTCTGCCACACTGCTTTCCAGCTGGATGGTCACCAGCATGTACGGATGGAATTGTTCCTCCCCAGATACAGGAATCTGCACTTCTTCTGGAACTTGAAGGGGTTCTTGTCAGCCTGTTTTTTCCAGCCTGATGAGGACCCTCTGGATGCCAACACAACCCAGCACTACTCCCAGTTTTGTGCCTTCCCCAAATTTGCTGAGGGTGCACCCTGCTCCAACATCCTGGTCATTAATTAAGAAGTTTAACTTGTTTCACCTGGGTTACACAAACAATGACTGGCCTCTGTGTGTAATTTGTGCCACTGATTACAACCCTTTGAGCCCAGCCATTCAGCCAATTTTCAGTCCAAACTGCTGCCCACTTGTCTAGCCCATACTTCATTAACTTGTCTGTGAGGATGTTATGGGAGAGAGTGTCAAAATGAGGTGATGCTCCAAATTTTCTACAGTGAGGTAAGGGACCTTTGCAGCTCATCTGGGCTGACTGTGACCAAACCTAATATTTCACTTCCAGAATTATTGCCAGTCTGTGGTTCCTCTGGAGGTGTGTGGAGAGCTGGCAGTGGTCATGGAAGTATGGCAGGAGTGGGAGAGACTCATACGGTGCATTGGCATTGAGGGAAAGTGGTGCTTGGTCCATGTCCTGGCTGAGGACACAGCTCCTCTGGCCAGCTCTGGACTGACCTGTCCCACAGGCAGGGTGCCTGGAGGAGCAAATCTGCCCCCATCAGTGTCCGTGGCCACATTGCTTTTCATCATCTTGGTTTTATGAGCGAGTGAAGAGTGGAAAAATCTGTTTCAGCACAGAGCACCACGGGGTCTGTCACAATCTTGGGCTTGTTTGCTGAGGGAAATAGTTTGGGTTTATGCGGGGTGGCCCAACAGCTGAGCTGGTATGGGAAGCTTCTACCCCTGAATTTTGGCCTGTAAAGCTCTCTGCAGAAAGCTGCTGTCTGACATTCCTCTGTGTGGCAGTGGGACAGGGCTGGGTGAGTATCTGGAGCAGAGCACTTTCTGCTCTGGTGTCCGTCTCCCTCTCGTGGTGCGACTCCAGCACAGCCACATGTGCAGCTGTGGAAATCGCAGCAAATATTCAGTTTCAGAGGGCTCACAAACAGCAGGTCCCTGGCCCTGGCACAGCCCAAACCTCCTGTGCTCTGAGCCTATCTGCTCTTGGTGATGTATGCTCCCAAAATTACCAGTTCTCCTAATGCACACACATCACTTCCCTCTTCTGCCCACTTTCTCTGGAGACCCACTGACCTTTCTGTCCACCTTGACATGCTCTCATGACTCACCTCCTCAGTCCATGCAGCTCCAAGAGGGCATAAGTGATATCTGGAAACCAGCTTATTGATCAGGAACAGCAGTCTCTGTATCCTGGGATAGGAGTGGGGCAGGAATGTGTGAAGAGTGGGTTGTTGTTGTCTTACAGCTGGAGCAGTGTGTGAAAAAGCTCTGCTCTGTCATGGCAAATAGGTGCTGACTTCAGGCAGAGGGGCAGACTTCCTGAAGGCTGATGCTCTGAGTGCTGGGGTAGAAAACAACTCCTCTGTTTCAGCTGCAAGTTTTTCAAGGGATTTGTTCAAAGCGTTGCTGCTAGTGGGAGTGGGGAATTGTTTGGAAAGGATCTAGTTATCCAATGCCAATATGTGTCAAGGACTGCAGTGGTGGTTCAGCAGCTTCAGGTGGCACCAACAGCTTCAGGTGATGAGGACCTGGCTCCTGGAACCATCCCATCACCATGGCAGAGGTGCCCATGGTGTCCAGCTCAGGAAACATGTCTGAGACCCCAAGAAACACCAGGCAGTCATGTGTGTCGTGAAACCCAGTGAGATGCAGGTCAAAGAAAAGCCCAGTGCTTTCTTCTCTCCGGTTCCCCTTTGGTTTTGTGTCCTCTTTTTCCAGTCAGCTGGATCATTATTCCTACCAGCAATGGACATTTCTCTAGGCTGGCCTGGATGCCTGTGGAGATGAGTTTGAGTTGCAAGCCCTAGGACTCCAGAGCTGAGAGGGAGAAAAGCTCTCTGGTTCCTGCATGAGTCTGAACCTCGTGGCTGCTTGTTTTTCTGGTCATCTCCAGCATGGCAGACTGAATCATCCATGTTAGAATCATTGCATTATAGAATAGTTTGGTCAGAGAAAACCTTAGAGATCACCCAGTCCAACCCGTGATACTGAAACAATCTGAAATACTGGAGGGGTTTGGAAGCCCAAGGTTGAGTGTATTGCTGTATTTCAGTAGAGGTCGGAAGCTGAAATTCAAACAATTCTGAGTTTCAGCTTCAAACCCCTCTCCTGTTCTCCTGGCTCCAAGAAAAAGCCCAAATTCAAAGAGGCTCTTTTTCCAAACCTACCTCAAGGCAGCAGGATCCCGTTAGAAATGACAAAGCTGGTCAGACTTGCCTCTTTTTTATGACATAAGGTGTTTTTCTGCTTCTTCATTCACTTTTGCAATTTCAGAGTCAATTCACTTAACTTCCCTACATCTACTCTCAGCTTGATAAACTTCCCTGCCCTTTCTGCTTCCCTTGCCCCGATGGTAGGGCTGTGAGACTCAGCCAGGGCATGGCTGCTTCCAAGGAAATAATCCATTCTCACAAACCTGTATGTTGTAGGAGATGAATGTGTTAGGCCTTAACATAGAGCAGAATATTATAATTCTTCCAACGAGAAACTCTTTCAGCCTATAAATCTCAGTGATTACTACTTTCTTGCCAAGTATTTCTTAATAGAAGTGGAAGATGCTGTACATAGCATGGGTTGCTGATTAAAAAGAGGACCGTAGCATCCAGAAATGAAGCACCAGACAGTAGAAACAACTGAAAATTAATAGTCAGTGCAATGGATAGAGGGAGAGTTACTCTGGCTGTGGGTGGCTATGGGATTTTGCAAGCAGTATTGTGGAGCAACATTTTCATGCATGAGCACAAACAGGAATAAATCTCGTTGCAGAAAAGATGCACATTTGGGGGTAAACAAAAGAAAAAAAAAGTCATATGTTTTGGATAGGTCATTTTCTTCCCAGGGAAAATGCCCTACACATGATTTAATTTGCACAAGTAAATTAAGCCCGCTTGGCTGCAGTAAGAAACCATTGACAGTTTGTCATCGTCTCTGGCTTTTTTGTTTTCTCCAAAGACAGGAAGTCTCCACCTGATTTCTGGCTGACTAGTTCTGCAGAGCAGAGATTTTTGGATGACAGCGCAACAGAGCTGTCAGCACTTGGATGAAATGAGGGAAGTGGGGAAAAGCAGTGTCAGGTACAGGATGGGGTGTGCAGGGGGAAAAAGACTCCAGACCATCCTAAGCTGCACAGGTCAAGGATGCCTCTGTCTCTCTGCTTTTGCCTTTTGCAATTCAGTGTACAGCACAGTTTACTTTGCAGGCACTGGGATGTGCTAAACAGCCCCAAAAACTGTGCATTTTGGGTGGTGGCCTAGTTGGAGGTTTTTGGAAAGGCTTCTGCACACATCGGTGCTTCAACCCTGCTGTGCTGTGTGAAGATGCACATTTTGGGAGCAGGGATTTGGGTCTGCCTCAACTGTCTATGCAAAAAGCTACCCCTGGAGATGGATGTGAGGATGCAGTTCCATGAGACCTTAAGCTGTTAAATGCATCGAGCTTACTGAGTGCACTCAGGAGCTGCTGAGTGAGAAGCTGGAGATACCCAAACTCATTGCCTGGCAAAATGTGGTGGAAGAAACCTTTGCTTCCCACAGAGCCACCCCAGGTCTTTTTATCCCACCACTGGGATGTGTGAATTCCAGCTGTGGCAACAGCTGTAGGATTTTGTAAAAGACCCCCTGAGAACTGTAATATCAACTGCAATCAAGGGCTCGTTTCCTGTTTGAACTCCTTCCTTCTCCCAAATTAAAACTGATGTGGAGGGAGAGGGAGTGAGGGAACAGCATTCAGCAAACAGGCCTCTGCCTCAGGGTGCTGGTATTTCTGTAACCCTGGCAAATGTGATCTGCAAAGAAGCTAAATCCTTCTGCAGTGTTGGGCAATGTGTCTGTCACTGCTGATTGGGGATGTCTGGCATGGACAGAGCACAGAGCAACTCCCCAGCAGCTGGATATCTTAAGGAATTATTTTATTTGGACAAGTTCGAGAGTTCTGGGTTTTTCAGCTTGTAGGGAGGCCCCGTGTTGCTGGAGTGCCCCTCTGGAGCACAGAGCCCTTCCTGGTATTTTCTGGTGCCTGCTGGGATGCTGGCTGGCTCCCTGTGCCAGCAGCCCGGGGGCTGGGATGGGATGCACACTCCCCCTGTGTCTGATTGCAGGCTCCTATCTGCCCTGAATACTAGCAGGTATGGGAAGAAGAGATGTTGCATTGCACAACGGCTGAAAAAATGACAATATTTATTTTAAGCTTACAGCAGTGTTGAATGGAACAGGGAGTAGGGCCCAGGCTCTGCTGCAAAGCAGCTCTGGTTGCTTGAGAGTAGATATGAGCAAGGAAATCTGTTCATCAGGCTTTAACCCACCATGCTTTGCCTGGCCTGTGAGTCCTGTGCAGGGCTGCAGCCACTCTCTCCATCACTGTTTGGAAGCACAGCACTGGGTTTTCCAGGTCTGCAGCTTTGAGCATCTTCCTGTGTCACCACTGTGTCTCCTGTTGTGGTCTCCACCTGTGCTGCTCTTCCCATCTGCCCTTGACCCCTGTGATATGTGAGGAGTTGTTTGGGTCTCAAAAAAAAAAGACCAGATGATGGAAACCAATTTTAGACTGGATATCAGGAAAAATTTATGTTGTGAAAAGGGCAGTCAAACACCGACAGGCTGCCCGAGGCAGTGATGGAGCTCCCATCCCTGGGGGGATTTAAAAGCCATGTGGATGTGGCACTTGGGGACATGGGTTAGAGGAAGGCTCAGCAGTGCTTGGGGAATGGTTGGACTCGAGGATCTGAGAGAGCTTTTCCAGCCTAAAGGATTCTGTGATCCTATGAATCAGGAGGGAAATTTCATGCTCCAGCAACTGGGATGCTCCAGTGCAGGTGGCAGCATGGCTCTGGCCTCTGCTACAAATAATGTCCACGGGGAAAGCAAATCCCTTCCCTCCACGTTCCCTCCATGCAGCTTTTTTTAACTATTCATGAGGAGTCACTAACAGGTAAGTCATCCTGGAGCCACCAATAACCAAACCAGGACATCCAAAGGGCTTGCCCCAGTTCTGTGAGTGATCTTATCAACAGAAGCACCCAAGTCTGCAGGAGAAGAGTTCTGAACCTCCTCTCAAAGAGCAAAGATGCATTTTTTTTTTTCTTTTATGGGGTGTGAAGCAAACACAAGAGTAAGAAAAGTGATATTTGGAGCAATAAAGTAAACATTTTTCTTGGAGCCACATAGTGTATACACTATTTTTTTAGACTGGGCACCATTTATAACAGAATTGTCTTTGTTCACTGGGGAGCTCTCTTGCAGTTCCTTCACTTTGCTTAGTCTGCTTTTTAATTTTTGAAGGCAAATTTTTAGGAGGTTGGTTCTTTCATGTCCTATGGCTAGGCCAGGTGTTGGTTTGTACAGGAGCATTTATTTAATGTTATTTAAGGTGGAGGTGAGCTGGGTGGAGTGGTGGCTCTAACTATAGAAGAGCCTTTTTTTTTTTTTCTCCTTTAATGGTCATATTTGTTTTATGTTAGATCTCTGGGAGCTGTCTCAAAATTATTAGTCGCACTGAAAACTGTACATTTTATCTCAATGAAAATTTTTATAGAGCTCTATAGGTATCAGGCTGCTGGGCTACCACTGATAGCTTCAGTTAGTGCTTTTATTGTCTGCTGCTCCCTTGCAGGAGACACTTGATTTGTCTTGCCTGTTTTCAAGAATTATTGGTGCTGGCTATAGTTACTCAAATCTTTTGATTAGCTAGAGACTTAAAAAAGCTGTTTATACTCTATTTTTTATGGAAAGCTTCGACTCTAGAAATTGCTTTACTAATTGATTTCAGGATGGATTTTCCTGTGGCTGAGGAATTAATGCCTGCAGTGGCACTTAGATGACAAATCCTTTCCAATAGCCATATTGTGCCTGGGCTTCAGTCTTGTTTTTAGGAAAACAAATAATACGTTGGGCATAACTAAATACAGTTGGGGTTTTTCTTCACATATATGGTTCTAGCATTATTTTGCAGTATTTTTTGCAGTAACTTTGCATTGCTGCTATTCAAATATTTCTCTAACACTGGACTGTGTGTGAGCTAAATTAAGCTGTGCATGAATAGGCTCTCCTAGTTTTTATGTGCTTGATATTTCATTGACTGCTGCAGAGGGAAGGTCTTCAGACAGTTTTGTGTCACCCCCTGTGTTATTCTGCCTTTCTTTGCCTCTCTACAGCAGCAGCAACAGAGGGATGTCCCTGACCTTGCAGTTTGTAGTGACCATGGGAGATTGTTTTGGTGCTATGATTGGTTTGCTAAAATCATGCCTCAAAGGGCATCTTGGCAGAGACGGGAGGAAGTAGGACCTAAATTTTACCAGAGTTCCTGGAACGGCCTCACCTGTTTAAAAGAACATCCAAACATAAATGACACCATGTTTTTGTCTCCCAGGGTGAATACAATCTTGGATGCTGCTCATAGAGGACATTTAGAGGGGCAGGAGGAAGCTGATGCTGCTGGATTTTTGGTGATAAAGGCACAAATAATCCCATGAGGAGAACAGAGGCTCACGTTTTAAAAAAGTGGGGTTTGGAGCTGGGATCCCACCTGCTCAAAAATGCTCACATGGATCTGCGAAACAGCCCTACATCACGAGGCAGAGAGGACAGTGTCTGATCTGAGTGTTTGTGGTTGCACAGTCCCTTTGGATTTTAAACTTTCACATCCTCTGGGTCTGTGATTTTAAACTGACTACATAAAACAACTTTAGAATGAGGAGGCCTTTCTACCAGGCTTCCTTCGCAGATGTTTTGGAAAAGGTTACTGAGAAAATCTTCCTTAGGACAGTTGAAGCTTCCCTGTTGTGAGGACCTGGAGGAGGCATAAAGTGGCAGTGGGAACTTTTCAGTTGTTAATTTCTCGTGGTTTAATGGAAAGGATCTGCTCCTCTAGGAAAGAGAGAGAAAGAACTGCCACCAGCAGTAAACTTTTATCCCATTCTCTTAATTAAGTTTTCCTATTTCCCACTGGATGTGTCCAGGGATTCAGACTTGCTATCCTGCAATCAGCAGGAGAGAGAGATCTTCTATTTGTAAGACAGAAAATTATTAAAGGAAAAGAAGAATGTTTGATCACTGCTAGCTAGTCACTCTTCTAGTCTGATTAAAGCGTATGTATTCGTTGCCTTGGCACATAATGAGGAGCCAGGAGATGGCACCAAAAGTGCTACAGGATGTGCTCTGTAAGAATATTTACCTGTGTGTGTTGTAGCTGTTAAGAGGTATTAAAAGGGTTAGACATTGATGGCACACAAGAAAGGAAGAGAACAGTCTGTTTATTTCACTTTCAAATATACATGTTCTTAATTTGAAGTGCAGCTCTTGACTTAGTTCTTACATTATTTATTATTATTAGACACCAATGCCTTCTCAGCATATTTATTTTGTTAAATTACACCTCTGAAATTAAATGCAGCCTCTTGTCAGCTTTAATGTTCTTCTGCCTATTCTTATAATTATTATTGATAAGAGGTGACTTTCAAGTTAACAGCCAGTGGGTTGATAAGGCAGCTGTTATTATGTTACCTGAGTGCTTTTTGGAAGGCTTAGCTCAAGGGCAAACCGTGATTTCTCCAGTGTGGAATGCTGAATCCCCAGCCTGCAGACTGCTGGCAAAAGTGGTGTTTGTGGCTGTGCTGTGCCTGGGTGGCGTTGGAAAATCTGCCCCCAAACTGCACAGCTGTGTGCCCCCAAAATCAGTGAGCGTGGCGGCTCTTGGGGGTGCACAGGGGGGTGCCCCCAGTGCTGATTTTTGAGCTGTCAGAGGGTCTCTGCTCCTTTGGCTTCTGCTCTTCCCTCCTGCTCTCCGAGGCCCTCCTCCTCATCCTCAGGTAGTAGATCCGGTTGGCTTCTGGGTGGGTGACTTTGCAGAGGGGCATTCTGTAGATGGCTGGGTTTTCGGAGTTGATCAGCAGGAAGAGGAGTGCCGAGAGGCAGAAAGGCCAGGTGCAGACTGGCAGCCCGAGCTGGGGGCACAGAACAGACACAGGGGTGCACTTTGGTGATGCTTTTTGGTCTCTTTGCTTACCTCTGCCTGTGGCTAAATTCTTGAATTTGGGGAGCTGTGAGGGCCTGTGTTTTCCCTGAAGGCAGAGGCTGCCACGTGTGGGTTCAGCTGCCCACACAGAGGTCTGTATCTCACCTGGGGTGTGTGGGGCTGCACAAAGCATCTGACACTGCAGACCTCACTCCTATCAGAGGGGCAGCTTCAGTTTTGCTGCTGAATGGAACCTGCCACCAACACTGAAGCAACTGAATCAAGCTTCAAAGCTCTGATGATTGCAGTGAAAGCCAAGACACCCAGCTCACACGTAGACACTTGAATTCTCTAATAAAAGAGCCAAATTCTACCCTCTCTGCTCTGTAAAATGTCGTGTATTGGGAATATTATTCATGCATATTCACTCTGCGCCAAAACTATGTGTCACTGGCTTCACATCCAACCCTCAGCCCTCTCTGTTCCCCCACCTCTTGACCTGAATTGAGGTCTGCCAAAAGCAAGATCACAGGGATAAAAAGTGGATGTCCTTCTTCCTGGTGCCTCCTAAAAGCAGGTGTGCTTAAAGCAGCCCATATGCAGGGACCTACACAGTACCGAGAGGGTGCCAGATGCAAACATTTAGTGCATGGAGCTGCTAGTCCTATTCCTTTTTTTCTTTTAAGTTAGTAAATCAATTTAATTAAAATATGGTTTTGCTTTAATCTCTCAGATCTTAAAGAAGAAACAAAGCCTGGCATTTCTGTCTTCACTCTTTTCTTGATTTGTCCAAATATAATAACTTTGTACTTAAGAGAACAGTCTCCCCCTCATTTTAGTTCTCATACCCAGCTCAAACTTCAATAATATCTGTGGGTAGGGTTGGAGAAAGACTTTGAAATAAGAAAATAAAAATTTAGATCATTCGGAATTGCTGAAAGATATTCAGCAACTTCAACTAAGTATTTAATCTCAAACCATGTGCTGTTGCTGTAACTCACGTATATGTGCACAGCCCTGTTGTGGATAACATGTTCCAAAGGTCTTTGAAATCTTATTATCAGATATAAAGTCTTGAGGGGCACAATTCAGCTGACACAGAGTTTGTACAAGACCTGCCAGCTGGCTGCAGCATTCTCATTTCAGTGTTGTCAAAGCTGACATGGAGAATTTTGAGGCATTTCCTTAACATTCTATCTGAACATATCAAAATAGTGTTAAAAAAAATAAAAAACCCCAAGTAAAACACAAAACCCCACACTTACCACAGAGAGGGCATTAGCAAGAGCTGCTCCGGAGTAGGCACAAAATAAGGCTGAGAAGAGAAGATAAAAGAGAGCTCCGGATGAGGAAAATGTTGCTCAATTCTCCAAAGAAAATATAAAAAATAGCAACATTGTCCAAATGCACAGTAAAATATACTCCAGCTACCTGGTGTGAGGGTCACTGCTGGAATTCAACAATTAGTTGAAATGTGTCAAGAGAAAATGGCCTCGAGATGCACCAGGGGAGGTTTAGGTTGAATACTAGGGAAAAATTTCTTCACACAAAGGGTTGTCCAGCCCTGGCTGGACCTGTCCAGGGCAGTGGTGGAGTTCCTGTCTCCGGGGGGATTAGCAGCTGTGTGGATGTGGCACCTGGGGACATGGGTCAGTGGTGGCCTTGGCAGGGCTGGAGGCATGGTTGGACTTGATGCTTTTAGAAGTATTTTCCAACCCAAATGGTTCTGTGACTGCATTTCACCCTATCTGGTCTGCAGAGATGGATGGTGAATGAAGAACATTTTTTTTTTTTAAGAGCAAGTGATGGTGGCATTTCTTTTATCTTTAATTCCTTTTTATTTGGCACCACCTGACCCAAATGCAGGGGGAATTGCAGAAATTCTCCAGCAGTCCTGGACTTCAGAAATTCTCTGTCCTGTGGCTTCACACCACAGCCAGTTAGCAGGGGATCTCCTTGCCCCAGGACACCAGGGATGGCAGAACAGGAGGCAAGGTCAGGCACCCAAGGACTAAGTCAGGGAAGGAAAAGCTACTGAGAAATCCAGAAACTGTGCTCAGGTCACTGAGATAAAGATAATTGGAGCCTGGGTAAATCTTCACAGGAATGTCTGAAATGGCAAATTTATTGTCTTAAACTTCCCATAGTGCCTGGTTTGGGCTGCTGCTGGAGGTGGGATCTTTGGATGGGTGGACTTTAAACTGACCTCATGCAACAGCTCCCTTCTTATGGCCCACTTCCTCCAGTGATACATATAATTATGAAAAGGCTGCTTCTGTGAACCTGTTGAGTTGCTAATTTTTTACACGTGGTCACGGATTAGCTTGTGTTCATTTCACAAACAGTACTTCCACCCTTTCTAGATGTTTCCACGTTATCAGAGTCTAACACCCTTCTCTCTGTACTCACACATCCAAGCGCAACACTGATGCCACCAGAGAAACAGCTCTTGCACAGCACCTACTTTTGGGACAGACAGAGTGATGGCTGACCCTAAACCTGTGCTCCTGATCAGCTGCCTGGCTGCACAGATTTTTGCCTTCCCTTTATGTGAAAGATACTCACCACAGGCAAGTGACAGCAGGTGTGTCTGCCAGGTCAGGGCATAGAACATGCCCCCGACGGCGATGCAGGCCAGGGCACAGTTGTAGTTGTGTAAGCCAAGGTAGATGCTGTCAAACGGGGAGGCAATGCTCAGGGCTGTGGGACAAAGGGCAAGGCTGTGAGGTCAGGTGTGAGAGGTACCTGCAGGAGGAATCTGTCGTCTCTTCCTCGTCACGCCAAGATGGGTTTGTCTGTGCTCATGCATGCATGTGCAGGAAAAGGAGGAGGTCAAAGGAGGCTCGTTATTTTGGAGCTGTGATAATGTCCCTGCCGTGGAATTTGGCCCAGTCTCAAAGGTTTAATTCAGACAAAACTTTCTGTGTATTCACTGAGTGTGATGTTGATGCCTAAAGAGGTGAGGCCAACCTGGAAACAGAGACTAGACAGGAGTGAGGGAATAAAGGTGGATATTTATTTGAAAGGCCTTCAGAGGCACACCCTGGGCAGGCCAAAGGCTGCACCCAAGATGGACCCCGAGTCACGAGTTCTTCACACTTTTATAGCTTTGGTCCATTTGCATCTCAACCCAATTTCACCAATTAAACTTTAGCTAATGATGGAATTTCCCCTCAGCTTGCCCCCCTTCTCAAGATGCTGGGTTACACATTTTGGGCCTAGGCCGGGCTGGGTGTCCTTGGAGAGCAGCCTGGAGAGGCTTTGTTCTGTCTGTCTCAGCATGAGAGAGCAGCAGCTCCCAGGCTGCAGGACACTGCAGAGTTACACACTGGGAATGCAGAATTGGAAAAATATAAAAGCTTAAATGTAAAGCATCAATGTATCCATGCACACAGGTGGAGGATCCAGCCAGAGTGTGGGAGAACCTTCTCACCTGGGTGTCCTCCTTGCAGAAGGAAGATATCTTGTGTGCTCACACACACTGTTTAAACCTCATACCTACCCTGATTTTGCATATCAGAGGCACAACTGCATGTCTTTGTGGGAACAAGCAGGGTTTTCCATCTCTTCCTAGTGACCTTTGCAAGATATGGTCTAGTTACTAGAGGTGGTCACATAATCTGTGCAGCAGAAATTCTCCACGGGGATGGGAGCTGAGGGTCTGCTTCAAATCTGACCTCTCAGAAACTTCTGGATTTCTCATGGGTTTCAGGAGTACCAGTGAAAAGGAGAGCTCTATATATAGTGCACAGGCCACCTTCCTGGCACTTGTAAGATTAATGCATTTCCTGCTATATTGTCCTCATCTGTCCTCTGTTTCATCCCCATGCTTGTCCCCAGGTATTTTCCCCAACCTTTCCTTTCTAGATCGAATATCACACCTGTACAAGACCTGCTGTATGCTCTTAGCCATACAAATTGTGGACAGTTTTGTTTAAAAACACAAATATAAGACAGCTCATATCTTGTAGAGAGTGCTTCAGAGCACAGAGCACTTGTTGGATCGCTGCCTTTTTCAAGGAATCAGACTACACTTATTCCATCATCTGTTTTTATTAAAATTGGTCACTTCAGTGGCATTAATGTTGTCTAACCTCTAGGGTCTGCTTCATGTCTCTTAATATTGTTTCTCTCTGGTTAGTGGAGAGACAGGAAATTTTTAGTGGCATTCATTTAGGTATTTTGACAAATCCACAGCAGGACTGAGCAAACTGCATCCCAGAAAAGTCTTTCTTTTCCTTGGCTGATTAGTTCTGAGGCAGACCTTTGCTTGTGGTGGTAATTTGAAACAATTGTGGTGGCAAGAGATCAGTTCTGAAACTCTTTCTCTAGGTTTTCTTGTGATCTCTATGGGATTCATCACACCCAGTGGCTGAAGGGTTAAGCAAGGTGGAACAAGCCACTTGCCTGAGTTACAAATCTAATAACAAATGCAAAGTTTAAAGAAAACCTGCTTCTGTTCTTGCCTCCACTGTGTTGTGTGACCTTTGGTAAGAGCTTTCCAATTTAGAGACAGTGTGAAAAATGAGAGTGTTTTCTCAACTACCGCCAAGCCATCACATCTGTAAGGTCTGGGCAGAATCTGGCTAGGATCAAGACACCTTGGTTGCAAAAATGATTTGGTCAGTATTTCTTACCTGCAAACATCCCCACAGCTGATCCAATTGCAGCATGTAAACAAATCAGTGGGGAGGAGATGAGCAGAGCCACAAGGAAAATGCCTCCAGTCCAGGGGTTTCCACAGCCATACACTTGACCAACACCAACGGGGATGGATTGTAAGAGCTGCAGCAGATGGCAGAGGAGGATATGTTATTGTCTGTCTGTGCCCTGGGGGACACAGCAGATGCTTTGTCCAAGCTCTTGGCTGAAAAGGGAAGGAAGAAACCCCAGCTCTGAGCTGGACTCTGAGTACCTCATAGAATCCCAGAATGGTTTGAATTGGAAGGGACCTTAGAGATCATCCAGTTCCACCCCCTGCCCTGGGCAGGGACACCTTCCATTAGACCAGGTTGCTGCAAGCCCTGTCCAATGCCCTCCAGCCTGTCCAGATCCCTCTGGATGTCATCCCATCCTCCAGGTGTGTCAACTGCACCTCTCAGCTCGGTGTCATCTGCTGAGGGTGCCCTTGATCCCTTTGTGCCATTAATGAAGACATTCAATAACAGTGGTGCCCATATGGAGCCCTGAGGGACACCACCTGTCCCTGATGTCCTTTGGGACTCTGAGCCATTGACCACAACCCTCTGGATCAGTTACCCTTATTCTCCTTTGGGAAGGTGACCCTCCAGAGCTAGAGCTAGACCTGAGGGGACTGGGCATAAATGAGTTTCTGTCACTTTGAAATGCTCATGTTTCCCCTGAATTTTCATATTGCCACTGACTGCATTGCTGATGTTTTTTAACCATATCTGGACAGCCGGAGGGCATATCCAGATGTGTGCTGGATGTATATTCAAGACTTGTTTTGGGACAACCCAAGTTTAAGTGGACCAAGAGGCTCAGGTTCTCTGTTCCCTAAGGCTCCATCAGCCTTTCTGCTGGATCAACAAGGACTGTCCCTGGGGATTCCGTGGCACTGCTGTCTTTGCACAGAACCAAAGAGAGTGCAAAGTGTATTTCTGTGAATTGCTCCTGGCTCATTCTGACCCACGTGAAAGTGTCATCCAGAGGTGAACTCCTTCCTGCTCACTTTTCCAGGGAAATACCATAAACTTGTGGGTGTGGAGCTTACCAGTGGCACGTTGATGGCAGACCAGGTGATATTGGGCACTGCAGCTACAGGCTTGATGAGGGTTGTGGGGAAGAAGGGGTTGTAGTGTCCTGTGGCTGCCAGGTACAGGGTCACCGCAATGTTGAAGGGCAGAGTGAGAACAGGAAGGTCCCATTTGCTGAAGATGGATCCCAGAGCACTGGACAGGACTGGGCTGAGAACAGGAGAAGAAATACAATTATGACCTGTTCATCACAGTTTATAGTGGTGAAACATGGTCACAAAATGGTAATTTTGGCAAATAAAAACTAATACAGTTCCTTGTAGCAACTCCAGGTGGTGAATACCTTAATATCTTAACCTGCATCAAAGAGTTGTAGAAAGCCGTTCATCTTTCTGATAAAAATACTCTCACATCCATGCATGCATCCAATACAGCGTTTGGGCATGGGCAGAGACAGGCAATCTGACTTCCTATTCAGCTGAAAATTTGAACAAGAAACAGAAAAGGAAGTTTTGGGAATGTCACGTGAAGAACTGTGGAGAACTTGGGATGATCTAAAAAAGCTGCTGCCTTGAGGAGGCAAGAGGGAGTTGAAAATTACCCAATTTGCCTTGTTTTTGTTTGTTTTGTCTTTGTTTAAACAGTTTGAAAGGTATCAGGAGATGGGTCTGGAAGAGAAATAAAGCAGAAGAGGTGATCAAAGGAGATGGAAAATCTTCCATTAAGAAGGATGGAAATATTTACTATGTTAGACACTATTTTTGGGGACTATGAGGCCCAACAGAGTGTAGGATGAAGCCACCACTGTAGTAGAGCTGGGAATGGTGTTGGTACCAAACTTCACTCAGACCTTGACTGATGTCATTGTGTGCTGCCCAGATACCATCCAAAATCATATGGCATTTTCTGAAAACTGAGATTCGTTATTAAAAAGCTTGATTGAATATTTTTAGCATGTAAGGTATTTGGGGTGAGACTCAAGTTAGAGTTAGAACAAAAAACACATGTACACCTTGAAACA
This sequence comes from Pachycephala philippinensis, assembly GCA_013397055.1. Classification (NCBI taxonomy): domain Eukaryota; kingdom Metazoa; phylum Chordata; class Aves; order Passeriformes; genus Pachycephala; species Pachycephala philippinensis. Next base: position 72,710 of record VWZT01007244.1, read on the forward strand.
CCATGACCTTTCCCAAAGTTCTTGTCTGTAGAACCTGGGATAGAAACTTTGCCTGATCTGCTTTCCTTGGGACGTTTCCACACAGCCTGATTCCCACTTGAAGTGTGTGTCCTACATGAAGGATTTTATGGGAGCATATTGGCAAGGTAATACCTGATTTTTATGGGGTCCAGAAAGCTCGAGGAAGAGAGCAAATGGCCAGTCCATGGTGGAAATGGCCTGTGTTCTCCTTCCAGCTGAGCTCCTCTGAAAGAGGTGAGCTGAACAGCTCTTATGGTCAACTCCAAGTAGCAGTGAACACTACAGTTTATAAAAAAATCAATTTAAAGACTTTAATTTTTCAAGGAGCTGCATTTGATCCCTAGAAGGTCATTAAGATGGTTATAATAAAAAACGAGCCCACCCAAATTATTTGACATTTCAAAAGCAACATCTTGTGTCCTGCTGTATAGATACTATCAGTGGGAAAAATGCTTTGTTCTCCCTGTGTAATCTCAGATGAAGCCTATTCTTTTTTTGACAAGTTTGGTTCCCAAAGGAGTTTACAGATTTCCTTGCTTGCAGCTGTAGGAAAAAAAAAAATCAGTGCTTCAGTGAAAATGGTGTCCTAATTTCTGCGCTGAAATACAAAGCTTCTGTCACTTACACATCTTGTCAGGAAAAAAGGAAACAGTTAAATAAATGATGACTTCTAAAGCTGAAATTCAAAGTATCAGTTAAAAAAAATCACTGAAGTGTCTGATTTTAAAATATTTCAGCTCTACCCTCAAGTCTTGTGAACTAAACAATGAAGAAAATTTTGAACAAAAAGCCTCAAGGAATTCTGGCAGATAAGACAAACTAAACATTCTTGCAACATGTCCTGGGTTTTGAGAGATTGTTATAAGATGACCTTTGCAGAGAATGACTAAAGAAATGAAATATAAAACAAATCTAATCTTAAAAGCACTCGAAATCCAATAATGGCTTGCATCTTAGTGCTTACAGTGATTAAAATGTGACTATTAAATTAATTTCAGTTAAGGCTGTTAAATAGATTCTGCAGTGCTGTTCAGATCCATATTTTAAAACGGCAAAATTTAATTCTGGAAGAAAATAGCCTGTCCTTTGGAGCTACTTGGAGGAATTAATTTTGCTCATGACTGGTTGCATATCTGAGAAGGGGAGTATTGAATTTGGGACGAGCACAGGGTTGATTCAGGGCCTGGATGAGGAAGAAGCCTTGTGGTGTTGGGTGCAATGACCTCCACCCTGAACGTGTCCAGCTGCTGAGGGCCATTTTCAGAGGATTGGGGTGGGGCTGCTTTGCCTGGGTGCTATAATCAATGTTTCTGTGCCCTTGGCTCCTACCACATCCCCCATGAGCTCTGTGTGTCGACGAGCACAGCTCTCCAGTGCCAGAGGGGCGTCAATGTGTCTGAGCTGTTTGTAGCCAGACCCATCCTTGGAGAATTGTCCCTAGGAGGAGCAGTGGCACTTACCAGGCTGTTGATATCACTGCCACAGGAGGGAGAAGCCACCAGTAGTAATCCCCCTTGTCAGAGTAGACAGCCATGAGCAGCCCCACCAGGATCCCGTTGTAGCCGTGCAGCCCAGCTGCGATGGATGACCTGGCATGGAAACAATTGCAAGGTAGAAAGCTCTGCTGAAGGTGGCCTGTCACTGGGACCCACTGAAAGGCAGTTTTAAGTGTCCTGCCCCTGGTGAAGGGATGAAAAAACCAGTGAGATCAGTGATGTACTGCCTTTGCAGTGGTGTGTGGAAGGGGAAAGTTTGGGGACTGCTGGATAGTGATGGTCTAGGGGGGGTCCTTGTTACTCAAAGGACCTGCACCGTTGTGACAATGGCTATCAGGGAGAGAGAGCTGTTTTCAGGAAGACAGACAGCCACGGGGACAGGCCAGCTCCTCCTGGGCCACAGCTGTGTCTTCACCTGAGTGTCCTGTCTCTAATGAGGGGCAGTGACCCATCAGTGGGCTCCAGATATCACAACCAGCAATTTTTGTTAAGTGCAGGGGGACACGAGGTGCCACCTACCTGTCCTGACTGAGGGCCAGCGCAGTTAAAGTGGACACAGTGGTTCCAGTGCAGCCCGTGAGCATCCACCAGGGGCTCTGGACGAAAAGCCCCACTAAAATGATCAGTCCGCTGAGAGGGTTGTTGACAAACATCACCTGAGAGGTCCCTCGCAAGATCCAGTCCACCAGCTGAACCACTAGGGGCTTGTCTGGAGGACATCAAAGGAAAACGCTGCTGAAAAGGCATCATTTTAGCAAAGCACAATCTCTGCAGCCCCTTTCTGTGTACAGAACAGAGGTGATGTGTTAACAGTTCTGTAAAACCAGTCTCTGATTAGTTGTTGTCTCATATTTTGTATCTGGCACTTGAGAACTAGTAGGGATGGACTGGGCACTGCTGTAAAATTCGTGGAGGGACAGATAAACAAGTGATTTATTTATGGTGGTCAGAGAATAGTCAAAGAATTACTTGCATGGTAGATCACTTTAGGTTCTGCTATAAATTTAATAAGGAGACAGACTCCTTTTGGTGTATAATTCAAACACAGAGAGGGACTCTGAAACTACTTTGTACATAGGGAAATATGAAAAGGAAGCAATTTTGCTGTTTTAGGAAGAAGATCAGCAACCCTGAACATGGAGGTATGGTGAATATAGGAGATGGAGTCACAGGTGTCTAAGAAGTATTTTGAGAGCTAAAGAACCTAAATTAGAAAACAGTAATTATAGCTTGGACTGTACTCAGGGCAAAGAGGCATTTCCAGAGGACAAAGTGTTATTGCTCTTTAAAGAAGATTATTGAACCTGGGCAGAGCAAACAGACACCAAGCACAGATACCTCAGGTGAGTGCAGGGGGAAGATGGGATTGAGGGCACTGCAATAACGTTTTGATGCTGGTTCTCCTACTGCAAATTGACTTGAATTTTTCTTCTGCCTCTCTTCTGGGAAAACTACAACCATTTCTGAACCAGTGTGTGTTATTAAAGGATGGCGCAAGGAGAATGGATGGGAAAGGGGAGCTGCCTGCATGTGCAAGATATTCAGATATTCATGCAATGTGCACATGCAACTTTTATCTTCTTCAAGATTTGAAATTAATTGTGTTAATTAGATTGTTCATTAGATACAGCGTAAGGTGCGAGGGTTCTTTCTGAAGACAGGCAATGACTTATTCCTAAGAACTCCTTCCAGGCAAAGTTAAGGAGGAGGAATGAGGAGGAGGAAGGGGTTCCTTAGGGAAAAATGACCAGGCCTGTCTGAATTAATTTTAATTAGTATTTAGTGCTGAGCTATGCAACAGGCATCAGCAATACACTTAGTTTCAGACACAAGTATCAGCTGCAAAAATTCAAATATAACCAGAGGACAATGGCCAAAGCTTTCCAGAACATTGAGTAGGAAAAGCTGTCTACAAAGTGTGGACCACTGGAGTAAAGAGAAAGGAGGAGGAGATGCTCTCCTGTGTCTGGGGATCACGCTGGCCTGGCTGCAAATGGCTGTCTCCTGTTTCTCTCCTGTTCCTGGAGCTGTACTGCTAACAACCATAGCCTTGACAGAGGACCCACAGTCTTACACAGCCTCTCAAACCCTCATTCCCAGTAATTACGGGTAACCTGGACTGTCTGCTCATGCATTGTTCCTGCCTGGACAGTGAACCTTTGAGATCAGTCTTGGCTTCTATTTTATGGCACTGTAACACCCGCAGTGCTTATTGCTCCCCCAGGGCTGGGAACTCAAGAGCCTCTGCCTCTATCAGGAGGCAATTCCCCATCATCAGCCCACACGTGGATGAGAGGCAGTGGCTGATCCAAGGCAGCTACAGATGAGACTCAACCCCCAGCCCTGATGTGTGATTCTGGGCACTGCTGTGTGGGACGTGATAATAATGACATGTAACTGATTAAGTGTGAAAGACATCCTAGGGCTGTGCCAAATTTTGCATGCAGCCATGGTGATGGCCAGAGGATGCAGTGAGATTTTCTTCCTGAGAGTGAGATAATTAAAAGGGCAGAGTTTGCAATGAGCTTGGACCATGCTCTGCCCCAGGGGGGTGAAACACACTTTACTGGGAGTACTGTTGGAAATATGGGTACCCCCAACCAGAGACCTCCAAACACATCCCTCTGCTTACTTTTCATCCACTCTCCATATTCCTTCATTTCTCCTGTGAGATACCCAAAGCCATGGTGGATCCAATTTCCGCCTCTCCACAGCAGGTCCTGGGCTCTTGGCATCTCCTTCTCATACAGCTCCCTCTCACTGGGATGTTCAGTCACGACGATCTCGCCGAGGTCCATCTTCTTTTGGGTGATGGCAAAGGATGACTAAATCACAGAGAAAAAGTCTTAGAAAAACCTTTTGGGTTGGGGCAGGACAACCTCCTGAACCCAGTGATATGTTTTATCAAAGATGGGATGTTTATGTTACGGGTGCCCTGCAGCATCCCACCCTCACTCCAGCTCCTGATGCAGCCTGTGACAAACTGCTGGTTGGACAAGGGACCTGACATCAGCCAAAAAACTATTACCTGTGTGTTGACCATGCTTGGCTGAGTGTAGCTACCGAGCTCCCTGAGAAGGGAGCCTGCTGATATTTGTCCAGCAGTGAGCTGGAGGGAAGCAATGCAAATTGCCAGGACAGCAGCAGAGAGCAGGGGACAAGAAAATACAAGAGGAGAGGCTGAATTGTGTGTCCTTTTTAATGTTTTGAATTGATGCTTTTGTATATCACTGTAAACCTATGATTCTCCTCATTCCTCGTTCCTCACCTTTGGTGGACCATCAAGAGCAACCTGGGATCAAAGCATTGCACAGGAACCAGCATCCACATGTGGCTTTTGACCAAGATAAGAACACTGGCTCAGGGCTGTGTGCTCCTTAGTTAGCAGGTGAATATTCAGCAGGAGTAGGGGTTTATTAATCTTCCAATTACGCTTGTAGGGCCTTGCTCATTAAAAAGTCTATTACCATATAAACCGTAAAGAGAAAATACACAGATAGGGGGCTCAGCCTCGTGAGCTACATTGCAGGTCACACCCTCAAAATTGCATCTCTGCTGCCTTGAGGAAGCCTGGCATCAGCTGTGGGTTTTGCTCTGGTGATTTTGATGCAGTGTGCTTGGGTTTCTTCTAGGTGTTGCCCCAAAGTGGACTGTGCTGTGAAGGGCTTGCCCCCTGTTTAGTGGGATATGGGCACCATCTTCTGGTGGGAACCTGTTTTTGGGTAGCTCAGAGAGGCTGGCTGTCAGCGTTGGAGCCTGCAGCTGCAGCAGGAAGGGATGCTCGGCTTCAGGAAAGGCTCTTTTGCAGAGAGGAATACTGACAGGCAGATGGCAAAAACACCGGTGGCTCTGAATGCTCTCAGAAGAAGGTCCTTGAGCACCAGAAGCTGCTTTCCCTCCGCCCCTGGCAGCACGATGCTGAGTGCAGCCCTGCACACGCGTTGTGCAGCGCCTGTTCCCCAGTGCTCTGGCTCTCTCTGCCGGCAGCTCGTCCCCACGGCAGCCAGAGCCTTTGGGATGACCTTCAGCATCCATGTCAGCCTGGGGAGGGGCGGGCTGCACCGGGAAGGGAGGTTGTTGTGTGAAACTCTATTAACAAAACCCAAGCATCACTCAATTTGTTTGAGCCTAAGAGAGGAGGGATACTAGGAGGTATTAAATAGTCTAAAACAAAAAAAAAATTATGGTTGTGCAAGGAATAGACACCTGCAAAACTCGAATCAGATAATCAGAGAATGGTTTGGGTTTGAAGGAACCTAAGAGCCCATTTCATTCCACCCCCTGCCGTGGGCAGGGACACCTTTCACTATCCCAGGTTGCTCCAAGCCCCATCCAACCTGGCCTTGGACACTTCCAGGGATGAGGCAGCCACAGCTTCTCTGGGCAATGCGTGCCACAGTCTCACAGCCAAGACTTTCTTCCTTATATCTGACCTAAATCTCCCCTATTTTAGTTTAAAATCATTCACCCTGTGTCCTGTCCCTCCACGCCTTGTCCCCAGTCCCTCTGCAGCTCTCCTGGAGCCCCTTTAGGCCCTGCCAGGGGCTCTGAGCTCTCCCTGGAGCCTTCTCTTGTACAGGTGAACAGCCTCAGCTGTGCCAGGCTGGCTCCAGAGCAGAGGGCCTCCAGCCCTTGCCCAGGGGTGTTCCATGGGGGTGTAAAAAGGGAGGTTCTGAGGTTCTGCAAAGCTGTGCTCAGTGCAGGAACAAGCAAGGAGCAAAAGAAGAGAGAGGGAGTGGTTTTATTATACCTGTTTGTTTTCTGATCTGTTATCTGATTCTGGCCAGAAGCTGAGTCCAGTCCCTGTTTCAGCTTAAGGCAGCCTTGGTAACTGCTATTTTTGGCTATTTCTTTTGCCTAGCCAGGAAGATTTTGGTGCAGGGAACACCGAGCTGGAGTTCCCCTTCTCCACCCATGTGTCCTCTAGGCTGAGGGAATTTGCAGTGGTTGGATATCAGGAATTTGCATCCCCCCGAGGTAGGAAGAGGCCAAGTCCTACTGGAAAACTAGATATTTGTGCCTGGATACGTCCCATGAGCACTGGGGCTTTGTAAGATGCATAATTTCCTTGGGAGTAGCTCTAGGCACCTTCAGGTGGAAGTCAGGCCATCTCAGCCCACAGCTGCCCACAGAAGGTTCCTGCTATTCCCATGGACACCTCAACCTGGGTGCTCTAGTGAGGCACACAATAATTTTTGGGAGGGACACGGGGTCTGAAGTTGACAGACAAGCAGAGAAGAGACTCCAGAGCAATGCCAGGCTGGCAGCTGGCTGTCACTGAGGTTGCTTTCCCTCCAGAGGTTAATGGTCTTATTTAGCCATTGATGTGGGAACAGAGATAACTCTCTGGTGAGCACTGGAACAGGCTGCCCAGGGCAGTGCTGGAATCACCATCCCTAGAAGTGATCAAAAGCCATGTAAATGTGGCACCTGGGGACATAGGTCAGTGGTGGCCTTGGCTGTGCTGGGCTGTTGTTGGACTTGATGATCTCACAGGGCTTTTCCAACCTAAACAAGTCTATGGTTCTGTGATCCTGTTCCATTTTGTCTGTTTTGTTTATTTTCTCACGTTCTTCCTGCAGACTTTTCCAAAGGGTTTCAAGGGGTGAGGTAGGCACAGAGAGCTGCACTGGATCCATGCAAAGGAGACTGGAACGTCTCTTATGGTCTTGAAGTCTTAGGGATGCCTCAATAAAGAAAGGTGAGTGGTCCTTTTGCTGTGAACAGTAACCACCACAAGCTGTGCTGTACAGCTGTTACCAGCAGGCAGAATAAATGCCAAAGGGCTGTGTCTAAGTCGTCACAGCACATGAAAAGCTTGTGCTCATTTTAAACCCCACCAGGAAAAATTACTTGTGGGTTTTACAAAGCAGAAACATGACTTCAGAGCTCCTAAACCCTGCGCTTACAAGACTGCACAGCTCAATTCCCTCTGAAACTGAGATGTGGGACCTGTGTATTTTTAAAATTCTTGTCTTGCTCACATCATTTAACTGTCAGGGGTTAAGGGCAATGTCGTCATATTAGACCCCTTTGCAGTCAATTCCTCTCTGTAGAGAGAAACTAGTATCTCTAGAGAGTGATTGGTATCTCTTTTTCCTAATATACCTAGCTGAGCCGTGAAAAAGAAAGAAAAAAAAAGGTTGTTCTGCCTCTCTTTTTCCACTGGCTGCAGAGGGAGCCTGGTGGCTGAGCTTTTAGAGGTCTGTTTGCAGGCAAGAAAAATTCCAGCCTGAGAGATTTTGCCAAGGTCAACCTTGAAGTTTTTGGAAGTGGGATCTGTAGTCCCAGGCTAGTGCTTTTAAATCACTGAGCCGTCTGTAACAGGCCTGTAATCTTCATCAAGTCGGGCACCGAAGTTCTGGGACTAGGAAGAAAACCAAAACTAGCCCCTTTTTATGACTCCTGTTTGCTTTCTTCTTATGGACTGGAAGGGAACTAAATCTCATCTTGAATGGAGCACACTCACCCTCCTCTGATGGGAAGGCAAACTTGGGACATGGCTAGAGGAGAAGGCTGAAGAATTACCAGATTTGAGGGGGAAAGAAGTAGTGAAAAAAACCCCCAAAAAACCCAAACAACAAAAACAACAACAACAACAACAACCACAACCCAAAAAAAAAACCAAAAAACAAAACAAACCCAAAAAAACAACCACAAAAAAAAAACCACCAAAAAACAAACAAACAAAAAAAACCACCAAACCAAAAAAACCCAAAAAAGAACAAAAAAAGAGACCTGGGGATGCTGAAAGCTTTTGTGGTGAATTGTGGGGCTCTACGTAAGAACAGCCCGAGGGGCTGCAACAGCTGGGTAAGATCCTGGAGGGCTGTGATGGGCACAGTGATCCCTGCAGGATCATTTCACCCTGGAAAAACACCATTTCTTCGCAGAGAGCACCTGTCAGTCTATCGGTGGGCTGGTGCTCAGTGGCACAGGCTGCATGAATAATAGAGAAATCATTTGAACAATTATCTAATTAAGGCTAATGAGAGCCTGAATCACTTACGGCACACCTAGGGCTGATGAGGAATTCCTTGAGAAAGGGCCTTTTGTTAGCAAACACCGATTCATCAGCGTGGTAATGAGCAGTCCTGCTTGTTAAGAACATTTTCCAGACTGCAGGGTAGTGCCAGGTGGTTAGGACTCACCTCCAGACCTACCTGTGCCTGCTCATCCCCAGCAGACAGCTGCTGCAGCCTTCTTTTGAGGCACAGGGTGCTGACAGCACAGAGATGTGTATTTTTTAAGCCTCCCAGATCAAGCTCTGGGTTTCTCTTTGGCTTGTGCTGCTAAAGAAAACGTTCCCAGCATAGCACCATCACACAGCTTACAGTGCTCTGGGGGCCTCAAGCAAAGAATAAAACCACCAGTTTTTTGGTCAGAACAGTGAGATGGTTCACGACCAGCCTGATGGGTGATGAATAACACTCGAGCCAACTTTTCTACACGGCTGCTGTTTGTGTTGGGAGCTTGGCCTTGTGCTGAGGTACCTGCAGCCAAGCCTGGATAATTTATCTTTCCCCTTCTGTGCTGAAAGCACAGTCATCAGAAACGCACTGACTTCAAGGGATGTGGCCTCACCAGGGCCTTGAAAAGAAACAGCTCGCAAAATGAACATTTCTCTCATAAGAAGCCATAAAGGAATAGAGAAGAAATACCATGTACAGCTAGAGGGAAAAATTTTGGGATGGTGACAGAACGCCTGGCTGATTCGTAATGATTTTACCAAGTGAGGGATCAACCTGTGATGTTGAAAGTAAATGAATCAAGCAGGGCATTTCAGAACAGTCGCCGAGGATGAATGCAGCACAGTTTCTGAGAGTAGGTACAAAACCCTTAGCCACAGACCTTTAAAATGAGAAAAAAAGAACAAAACTGCAATCAAAAACCAAACAAAAAAAACACCCAAAAGGAAAAAAAAGGTGCTCAGGTGACCCTGTTTCCTATCACAGGCATTAGATGAAGCCACATCCCAGAGCACTTCTGCCATATCTGTACAAGCACAACTACAACAATTAGCAGTTGGGATACTTTAATGGGGCTAACTATGATTCTCATCCTTATTTAGATAATTGGCTTTTACAATGTGGTCTTGGAGTCTTTCTGTGTCTTCCTTTCCCAGTCTCTGTACTATGTAATGCAATACTTTGCTCCAAGGCAAAAGTTTACTATTTCTTCTTTCCCCCTCTGCTGCAGCAGTATCTCCCGCTCTGACCGTGGAGGCACAGAGTTTCTTTAATGGATTTTGCTGGTGTCTGTGGTAAAGCTGTGCTGGCACAGTTTGTATTTGGATTGTCTGGACACCTACAGTCACACACACATGCACGCGTGTGTGACTGTGAAGGAGGAGGCTTTGGCTTCCTTACCATGAATCTCCTGAATGGTGTTAGAATGGGATTCACGGACTCATAAAATGGTTTGGGTTGAATGGGACATTAAAGCCCATCCTGTCCCACCCTCTGCCATAGGCAGGGACACTTCCCGGCCTTGGACACTTCCAGGGATGGGGCAGCCACAGCTTCTCTGGGCACCCTGTGTCAGGGCCTCACCACCCTTACAGGGAAGAATTTCTTTTTAATATATTATCTAACTCTGGTTCTGTTCTTCTTGACTCCCTATGTCCATTTAAAGGCTTATAGTTATGTCACCTATCCATGGCTGGCATGGAATGATCAGTATCATCTCCAGGAAGATCACGTAGGTGTGTGGGACATCATCCTTGGGATGGGATGGATTTACTTCCAGAAGTGTCTACCTCATCCTTTTAGTGACACAGAGAGACTGAGATGGGACCTACGAGGGTTGGTATGTGCAGTGTGGATGTCTGTACCTGAGCATCTTGACTTCCAGTGAAGAGCTGGTCAATGCATGCATCTAGAGCATGATTCATTCTCTCTCATCCTACACAGATGAATCATGTCCCAAATTCTGTCACATTTTCTGTCTATAATGGGAAAGACAGACAGCTCAGATGCACACAGCTGCACCACGTGTACACAGGGAGAGGGGTGGTGAGTCTCAGCTAAATGACTGTCCTAAGGTTATCCAGGAAATCTGTAGCTCCCTGGGATATCAAACAAGGACACCTTCATGTTTGAACTGAGTGCCTCATACGTGAAGAATTTTCAAAATGCTACCTGTTTTTTAATAATAAAAGTAGTCAGGTCAGGTAGATACTTTAAGACACAAAAAATCCTGTTTTCCTGCATATGGTTTCAGTTATGAAACCAGAGGGGAAAACAAATAGAGAAAATATGAAATATAAAAACCGTAGCTTCTAAACAGAATGTTTTTCAAAGGTTTCCATGAGGTGTTGGCTGTTCGGCAAAGCAGACTGTAAAACAATTTTACAAGCCACATTTATTCTAAGAGCTCCACTTATTGAAGTACAATTCAAACTCTTGTTCTGCCGGCCAAGTTCCATAAATTAAACACTTGTCCAATAACACATACCTCTCCACTGTTTCTTTTTGCCTTTTTGTGTTTGTGCGTCTCTCTCACTCCTTTTCTTTTTTTTTTTTTTTGTTCTTTGCAAATGGAAACAAAAAAGGTTTGCTTGTTTTAGGAATGGATTTAAGAAGCAGAGCAGTAAAAGTAAAAATAAGGTGAGGAAAAAGAAAACAGGTCAACAGACTAAAATGAGACTTTTGTTCCATTATTTTTGCGTCCTGCTGACACTGATTTACAGCTAGGGCTAAATCCGTGGTGTGAAGCTGTGTGATGTCAAACGTGCAACTGAGGTTGTGCCTCTGGATATTATGAGAAACCAACCAGGTGACCTGACAGCTAGGAAGGGAGGTTGGGTGTGTGTTCTGCCTGCAGAGAGAACCCAATATCCCTCCTTCCCTAGAGTGTTACGGCCATAGAAATGTGACCATCACTGGGACCAGCCTTTCCTTACAAGAGAAGGGACAGGGAAGGTGTGAGATACCCTATCTGATCTGGAGCAGGAATGGGCCTGCAGATATGTCAAGGAAAAACCCTGCCAGTAGTGCTCCTGGGCTCACTGTGCCTTCCCTTTCCCACTTTTTCCCTGTTTCTCTCTTCTGTCACCCACCTTCATCTCTCACTGCTCTTTCAGTTTGGTCTAGAGCCTCGTGTCCAGGCTGTGTCTAAATCTTGCAGATTCTTTCATTGAATCATAAAGGTTGGAAAAAACCTCCAAGATCATCGAGTTCAAACTTTGACCGATCCCCACCTTGTCACCCAGACCAGAGCACTGAGTGCCATGTCCAGTTGTTCCTTGGACAGCTCCAGGGATGGGGACTCCAATGTTTAGCTGCCCTTTCTGTGAAGAGTTGCTGTGTCCTCTTGTCCTGTCAAATCACTTCTCCTTCAGCACAGGATCTGTCCTGGTGGTCACACCAGCCCTGTGGTGTCAGCATCTTCCTGAGTTTCATCCTGGTGTGACCCCCTGTCTTCCTCCTCCACACTGACCATGAGCTTCATGTCTTCATTTTCAGAACCAGTCACTGCTCCGTCTCATCAGGAGGGAAAAATTAACTCCTGCATCCCACAACACTGCCTTTACTTGCCAGAAGTATTTCTAAAGGTCATCTGCTGTGGTGCAAAGCTTAGACATCCTAACATGTGCTCCAATGGAATTAATGCCTTCTTTAATCCAGAGAGTAGCAAGGTGGGAATAATACAGCAAGAAACTGGACAATACCTCTGCTTTCTTATTAATTCACAGTGGAAACCTGGGTAAGTCAGCTACTGAATTTCTCTCATCAATTCAGAGGTGACCTCTTAAATGAGAATAAATCCGTTTAACTCACTGCAGTGATTCAGGGTCTTACTCTGTAAGGCTTGAGTGTGACGGACATGGGCAGCCAAATGTGAATCAGTTTGGAGCTGCCAGAGAAATTACTGCTCTTTGTTGAAAGCTACCTTCTGCCGGGCTGAGATACTATAACTGATGGGTGTGAAAGAGAGGACAGGGAAGGAAATGTGCCTTAGGACATTTTAGTGTGCAAGAAGGCAGATTTAATTTAGCTTCTGCTGGAGGTGATTTTAGGCAGCCTGTTCGTGTTGCAGTAAGGTTGGAGGCAGTCTTCTGGTCAGTCTCAAAGGCTGGGGACTGAACAAAAGGTGGTAGGGACATCAGCTCCTTTGGAGGGGCAGTGGTTAAGGGTGATGGTTCCTGCTTCAGCTGCCCACCCAATCTGCAAGAGCTCAAAGAGGGCTTTGAACAAGGAAGCTTTTCTGGTTTTCTATGTGGCTGCTTAGGTGGTGCCATGTGGTTTTCTCACTTCAGAAAGCATGAAGAGCAAAAAAAGTTTGGAGCATCCATGACTCCATCACTGCTTTGCAGGGACAGGTGATGGGTGATCTGCAACACCTGTGCTCCAAGAGCAAACGACTGATGTTAACATGCACTGAGAAACCTCGTTTATTCTATGCAGTTTCCCTGTTGCTAAACCTGTAAGCTCTTCATCTGGGGTTGGATATCCTGTACAAGCCTTGGGGAGCTGGCAAAACCCCTCCATTTTGGTGTGAAATACACTGCTATTTTTTTCTAGCCTAGATTAGCAAAGCTTTGCCTGTAAATATTTTAACCTCAAGTACAATCACACGGTGTCTGCTGTTCCTGGGCTGATCCAGCTGAATGCTGGGGTGTCTTTAGCAATGCCTGGTAAACCACAGGCTGTAAAGTGCTAGGTGCTGTTCACAGTGAATTAAAATGTCACAGCTCGGCCATTATCTGGTTAATCTTGGGACAAAGCACACAGCATTTTAATATGGTAACCGTAAAGGCACTTCTCCATATAGTTCATGTTGCTTGCTCTTTAATAGGAAGTTAATGGGGATTTTCTTTTCTAGATAACAACAATTTATCATGTGTTTCCCTGGTAACTACAACATCATGAACCTTCCTTGAAAACTCCGTTGGGATTCCAGCAATGTTTTGTGAGCATAATGAATGGTAAGTGTAAGGCAAACCCATTGAATCACTTTATTTTAAATTCTGGCAGAGACATAATTTCCCACAGTTCATAAACATTTACAAAAAAGGAGTTTACATGAAGAAAAACAGTTGTTTTTATCACTCAGATCAAAGAATACGTTTATCTGGATGTATGGATGTGTTTTCTGCCAGCTTTTGATAAACTCGGGTGACAATCTTTAAGAAGCTTCACAGACTAATGTGGAACCTTTGAAGTCTGCAGCTTTGCTCACCTGAAAACACAGACATCACTTCTGCTCTCTGTTCTGCATGAGTCTGAAGTTTGCACTTCAAAGATTGTAAACGACAGGACAAATTTCCCGAGCTGCTGACTCCAGATTTACTGGAATAAAAGTGTGGCATGTTGCAGGATACTCAGGAGCAGGTTGGATGGGGCTTGGAGCAACCTGGTCTAGTGGAAGGTGCCCCTGACCGTGGCAGGGGGGGTTGGAACTAAAAGACCTTTAAGGTCCCTTCCAAATCAAACTGCTCAAGGATTCTCTAATTTGGGTTGTTGTCTTCACACCCCTGTGGTAGCTCAGCTGCACTTGTGCCATGGGGTTGGCGTTTGTGGACTGGAGAAATGACCTTTTGGAAATGCAGTGCAAGGGGTTCCCCTAATGTTAATGGTTTTTTCATCAGACCTAAGATGGGAGAGCTGGAGAGGAGTGAGGGCTGCAGATAAAAACTTATGTGATGGAGTCTGGTTGTCATCTCAGGTTTTATTCCTCTGCAGTTAATAGAACATCACTTATATAAGTGAGAGACGGGTCATATACACCAGTCTCAGTGGAGCTGCTCTGGGTTCTTGTAGTTGTACATAAAAAATGTTTCTGGTGCTGTTTGCAAGTGGGGACTTGTTTACTGCAGGATGGAGCAAGGTTTCTCTTGCTCTTCCTTTTGTGGAAGATTTTGAAGGGGTGTGCAGAACAACCCTGTTCCTTTACAGAAGCTTGTAACAAGAAAAAAATTTAAATGGCTATAATTTTTTTTTTTAAATTTACTTCTTTCAAAATGTTTAATTTTGCATTAATAATTTTTAAAGGTAATATTATTTATCTATAATATCACAAGTAAGTGTGCCCTGTGGCTGTGAGGCCAGTGGGGGCATTGCTGGCTCATTCTGAGGCTGCCTAGAGTTGTGTCAAGTGTTGTCTAAGGTTCAACCTTAACCACGGATGCAGGTGGTGCTATCTCCTCTTTCCAAACATGCTCCTGGTCTAGGACTTCAACTAAGACCACAATCTGCCTTCTATCTTCTGGAGACTGACTGAGTTATGGATTTAGAAACAGTCTCAGGGTTAAGATTTGTGAAATTCAGCATAGCACATCCCAGTGTATTGATTTATTTTCTTTTGTACAGAGAGCATTTTTTACCTGTTTCTCTTGGCTGTGGTGGCAGCTGGGGCCAGTGGATGCCCGGTCCATAGCTAATGTTGGGAATGGGGTTAGTACCCATTGTGCAGCGGAGAAATGAGACTAAAAGCTATGTAATCATACATTTTAGGTGAAACGTCCACGTTTGTGAGGAATGGGAAGGCAGACAAAAAAGAAAGAGCATTTTACCAGATCCCTTTCTGTGTATCACTTTTGAGTGTGAGTTCTGTGAATTCCCCAGACAAGGCTTGGAGATGTGTTCAGTTTGAGCTTCCAGAGAAAAAAGCTTGGAGATCGAGGGGGAGGTCAATGTTCGACTCTTCCAGAGGAGAGGAAAGGAGGGAGTGGGATATTGGGACCAGATTAGAATCTGTGGAATGGGAAAGTAGAGACAAAATCATAGCCAATTTCTGCAATTAATACCTAGTTGTTCAAGTGGAAAAGAGGTGGAAATGTGGTATTGGTGTCTCTGAGTAAGGTACTCCCAATTTCACCCTGTGTGTGTGAATAACTCCAGGTTCACTCTCACAGCAGGGTGCATGAACCAGTTTGGGGATCACCTTTAGGCTGAGCAGAGTGCACTGCCTGAGGCTGGGAGTTAGTTGCAGCTGTAGAAGTGGTTTGGAAGAACATGGAGGAAGGTATTTGGAATTTAAAATTTAAATTTATTCATTGAAGATTTTTTAAAAATTAAAAAAAAAAAATCAGTTGTAGAATTGGTTCATGATTTATACTGTTCGGCCTTTTTAAAAAATGTTGTATTACTACTTTTTGTTTAGCAGTAGGAGCATGTAAGAAGATAGTGTTCAGATGGGGTTATGAATATGAAATGAATTACTGCAGAATGATAGTTAAGGTTGAATTTTGTTCATCCCATAAAGAAAAGCTGCGTGCTGCTCTCAGTAGATTTGGCTGCCTTATTCTGAATTTTTTCTTGGTATGTATTCCTGCCCTTAGATCAGGGATAACCTCTATGAAACTGGTGGCTACAGAGCTACAGTTATATTCAAATTTGCAGGTCCTGTGATGGAGAATATTGATGTCACTTTGAATACTTTAAGCTCTAGCCTCTTGATGTGCTTTATGCCTTTTTTATTCTCTGTGTTATTAGTACAAGTTATTTTTACAGGATTTGAAGGATGCATTGCAGGGCCTTGCTGCTGAACTTTGGCACGCCGGTGAAGGAAAATACAGAGTCTGCATCAGCTTGTTTTACTCACAGTAAATTTTCACCCTGAGGAATACGCCTTATCTGCAGCCAAGGTTAGGTTTAGTGCTGGGTTCTATTGTCGTGCTCAAAATGCAACATTTTGTTTCAATGAAGGCTTCCAGCTATGTGGAGGAAACATCTAACTAGTGTGAGTTATTTAAACGCCACACTCTTAGGCTCGTGTGACCCTGAGTGCTTTCTGCACAGCCAGTTCTTGGGTAATATAGGATTTATGAGACCGAAGGAGGCTTAATGAGGCTTACAATATAAATTTGCCAGTTGTACTGAGTCCAGTGCAAAGGTTGGGATTAGTTTGGAGGTCATGAAAAGTTGATTTGGAAAGCCAGGGGTCTGGCTGAAGCTTTGCCTGATGCAAAGGGAAGAGCCAAGGGCTGCTTCCACTTGCTCTGAATCCTTTAGTCGGAGCCTCATCTGAGGTGGGGTTAGACTTGGGGTGCACCCCAGGGTCCTTGCTGTGGACCAAAATACCTCTCCACAAGGCTGCCCTGGGATTTCCTGTGTTTCCAGGAAGAGCTAAAATGCTGTGGTGGCACAGACAGTGAAGAAACACACTTTAAATAATGTTGCCCTTGACATTAGATGTGTCACCTCTGTGCCACGGTTCTGTTTTCCACGGCTCCAGCACAAGTCAAAATCCTATGGCTGATTCCCATGCCCCACCCTGAGCAAATAGTTTTGCACTGTAAGAGAGGAAAGGGTTAGATCTCTTTCTCTCTTTGGATACAAAAGAATAATTTGAGAGAGAAAGATGCCTTTTATTGCTAAAAAAGCAGTTTCAGGTCACTCCACATCCAGAAGTAACAGCTGTATTTAGCAGAGTACTTTGTCAGAAGAAAATAAAAAAAGATGAAATGCAGAAAGGGGAAATAAAAGAGTTACAGTCTGCATGTTTTAAAGCCTAGTTTAGCTAAATTCAGTGATAATTTTTCAAAGGAGGAAAGTACTGCAATAAAACATTTATTGTGTTTTTGTGCTTGTTTCCATTCCTTTGAGAAAAATGAAGCAGTTTTAAGACTCATTCTATACTAATTTTTTTCTTAGTTTTTCAGTTCAAGCATTAAAAAAAAAAAAAAAATCAGTTATTCACACAGTTCTCATTATAGATTTTACTAGAGGAAAAAGTTGTAGCTTTCTGGATGGCCTGACCCATTCAAGAAGGCATCATTTAGTTTAAATGGACATTGGCAAGGTCCTTAATAAGGATATGAATCATTAAAGAAAATCAGATATTTGGAATTGAAATGAGGAAAAAAAAAAGACATGAGTATAAAAAACCCTAAAATACATGTGCTAGGAAAAACTCATCCACATGACTCGTGCTCAGACCCATTTGGTGGAGAATTTTTGAGGCCTGAGGCACAGAAAAGGATGTTTGGGCAGCAGAAGCCAACTTGGAGGCTGTAAAGTGATTTGTTTCTGTTTCCTTGTATCAATTTAAACAGTCAAATCAGCTTTACAGCTCTGAAATAAACACAGTTGGGAGTTTATGTGAGTTCAGGATGGTGTAACTGTGTGTTTTGGACGTGGTAGGGAAAGGAGAAGAAACATTTGCATCCAATTTGCCAACGTGTTCCTCGACTGACATATCAACAAGCTGGTTGAGGTAACGGGAGAGATAAGTACTTTAAGTTGTAGCAGTGTAAGAAGCTGAGAATCTGGAAAAGGGAATTAGTTTTGGAGTTCAGCAGTCATTTATAGCCAGATATAGGGGATGGTGTGAGGGAACCTTGGGCACTGCTGTTCCTGCCTTTTTCCTCAACTCACGCTGGAGATGGCTGCTCCTGAGACATTCCTCCAGCAGGGACTTGGTGCAAGGCACTTTTGACTCACTGGAGAGTGGATACGCAAGAGGCAGAGGACAAGCGACCTGTGGGCTGCATTCAGCCTGCCAAAATATCATCCAGCCTGGCAGCTGTCTCTCCCTGACTCCTGCCCCAGACACAGTGAGCTGCTCCACCTCTGATGGCAGCTGGTTTCTGGCTGCTCCTGTCCAGGGATGAGACTTGATCAGAAAACACTTATCTTGGTTTTCCAGCTGAACATGGAAGAGTGTCTTGCTTGTTGACTGAGCTGAAAATGAGGGTGGCTGAAGAGGACATCATTATGTTACCAGATCTGTATTAAGTTCATGCTTTTCTGCAGTAATGTGAGTGCCTGAATTCTCTGGTCCCAGCGGGGCTGGTTGAAGACCAGGATCTGCCCAAAGCTCCAGCATTCGTGACTCAAAGATGTGAAGTCCCTGCTCGAGCCCTGCTGAAGTCAGGGGACATGTGGATTGCTCTGTTGTCCTCTCTGGATCAGGCATGGGAACAGGCCACCTACTGAGCTGAAGCTTTTGGCTTTTCATCAGTTCTAAAAGTAATTGATATGGATCATGATAATGACTGGTTTGTAGATCTCGCCTTTGGCTATCCACAAAGCTGCTTAGAGAATTGCAATCTGTATATGACTGTGGATATCTCAGCCATGTCGCTGAACTCAAGGGCAGCAAAACCTCAAGGGATTTATTAGTACAGAGAAACTCTTCCTGCTTCTGAAAGCCTCTTAAAATATTTTATGCAGCATATACTTACTTATCCCTGGACTTTCTAAGCATGGTTCTTCCATTGCCTAAGACCTCAGTCAGCTCTAGAAATAACCCTGCCCTAGCTTTTGAAAAGTGCATGAAGTGCCTTGTTTCATGATTTACAGGTGGGGAGCCTAAGAGTAGGATCATTTAAGTCTGACATGTTTGCTTGTGATTATGGAAATATCTGTAATCAAACATTTTAACAGTCAGTGCTATTTTCTAATCTGTGTGTGTGCAGTCTGATGTCTTTTGAAGGCAGCAGGAGGCAGGAAGGCCTCACAACAGGGAAAATTAAGCCAATTATCTCTGAGTAGATGTAAGGACTAAATGCCCCAATTTTAACCTACCCACTTCAATACCTCTGTGATTCAGCCTTTCCCTCTGCAGTGAAATGGGAGTCACACTGCTGGGAGCTTGGGGCTGGACCTCAGGGAGGGATGTGAGGGTTTAAAGAGCTTTTCAGTGCTTTGCCTCTGTTCTGACAACCCCTTCCAGCACCACGGGAGGTGTCTTGATGTCCCATGGATGGTATGGTGACAATTTGACATCCCAAGCAGGCCTTAGTTCTGATCACAGGATCACACAGTGGTTTGGGCTGAAAGGAACCTTGAAGACCATCTCGTTTCCACCTCCTGCCATGGGCAGGGACAACTTGCACTATCTCAGGTTACTCCAAACCCCATCCAACCTGGCCCTGAACACTTCCAGGGATGGGGTTGGGCTTGTGGTGTGAGCTGCCATGGCTAAACCCTCTGCTGTGGGTGATCCTACCAGGGGTGGGCTGATGAGTGTCAGTCCTTTCCTCCTGCCTGTTCAGACTGGGACCCGAGATCCTCTCCTTGTTAATGACAGCATATTTTGGCCACAAGCCCTGTCCCTCCGGCAAGACTGCTGCTGTGTATGGAGTTTATTTCTGTATCATGGCTGAAGTACCTGATGAAGTTTATAGAGGTCAGCATAGATAAGTGTCCCACAAAAGCCCTGTCATAGAAGTTTAAGTGGGTTTAAATATCCAAGCAATCTCATGTGAAAAGCTGAGTTTCAGGGATTTTGGTATTGCCATTGGTTAAATAGGTTTCAGGTCTTTATTATGCTGTTGAAATACTTGAATCACCACTTGAACTAAATGAAAGCTTACTGTGTGTGCATATAATTGTTTTTCTTGCTACCTATTACTTGATTGGGGTTGAGTAAGGTTAGCAAAAGCATTAAATTAATTTTCTTGTAAAGTTATGCATTATGAAGTAAGAGGTATAAAAGTTACATTATACATGGCAAATGTCTTGAGGGTTTGGTTTATAGACTTGTTTATATTTTTATTTTAATGATTATTGCTTTCTTCGTGTCATTTCCACTTTTGAATCTCCATACTCATTACATTTTTATTATCTCTTTTATAAAATAAATGGCAGCAAATCAGACAATTTCGTTCTTGAAATAAATAGATCCAAATATATCTCTCGATAAAGTAAATGTTGTGGCTGCAAGAGGGACTTTTCTGAAGTCACTAAGCTGAAGGCAAAGCCAATTAATAGCTGGCCTTTCATTTTTATGGACCACGGCGTACAGCACATCTATCTGACTTGGCAGATTTGAAATTATCCAAGAGATAGCTGAACTACATTGAGAGATACATCAGTAAAATTAGTGCTTATGGAAGGCAACAGATAACAGCCCTAGAAATCAAATCCTCGTGAGCTACGTGCAAACCCCACTGAAGTAATTTTGAACACTTTCTCTTGACTTCAGTGGGTTCTCTGAGAGGGTCTCTGCCACCAAAGCCTCTTCAGGGGCTAAGCAAATTTTGGCCAGTGATTATCACTGTGGATCTCAACTGATGCATATTCCCAGACATGTGGTGAGACCTGTAGGTGTAGCTTGTACTTACTGGGAATCTTTCAAAGCACCACACAGAAATGTACCTATTGCAGAATCACAGAATCAAAGGATGGTTTGGGTTGGAAGGGACCTTAAAGATCATCTCGGTCCACTGTCATAAGCAGGGACACCTTCCACTAGACCAGTTTGCTCCAAGCCCTGTCCATCCTGGCCCTGAACAATTCCCATGGGTTGGAGATAGAAAATAGGAGTTTAATTTGCGTATCTGCAGTACAAGTGTAATTAGTCTTCATAATCTTGTGGGTGAAGGGTCTAGAAAACGTGTCTTATGAGGAGCAGCTGAGGGAGCTGGAGGTGTTTGGTCTGGAGAAAGGAGGCTCAGGGGGCACCTTCTCGCTCTCCACAACTCCCTGACAGGAGGGTGGAGTGAGGTAGGGGTCAGTCTTGGCTGCCATGTCTGAAGTGAAAGGATGAGAGGAAAGGGTTTTAAGTTCTGCCAGAGGAAGTTCAGATAGATATCAGAAAAAAATTTTCACTGCAGGAGTGGTCAGGCATCAGAATAAATTACCCAAGGAGGTGGTGGAGTCACCATCTCTGGAGCTGTTCAAGAGGCATCTGGATTTTAGGGGTGATTGTGGTGTGATGGTGGGACTAGATGGTCTTGAATGTCTCTTCCAACCTCTGTGGATTCTGTGATAAAATTAACTGGTACTTTTTAGTTTTATGTGGCCTCTGTTTTCTGTAAAAAAAAAATTTTGTGTGTATGTAGATTCTGTTTTTAACAGCCCTTATTTTCTTCATATAATTTTGTTGTTCTGAAACATATCTCTATGCAATTTTTTCCTTTGGGTCTAGACCTACAATCCCTATTGTACATACGTGACAAGTCCTGGGCTACCAAGTCCTCCTCCTGGTTGCCACCCATAAATCCAACTTATAAACCCATAGACAAAATCTTTCTGCATCTAAGAACCAGCCAGGTTTCTGGGTGTTTCCATGTAAAATCTGTTCTAGAGCTTTGTCAGATTTCATGTTAATCAGTTCCTTCCAATTTTCTCTTGTTCTCCCAGTCTTCTCCAGGCTCGCTGGGAAAATTGAGCCATGGTGGTAGTGAGACTAATTGCCTTGTTAGGAGTGACTGAATTGATTGAAATCAGCCCAGTGTTGTGAGCAGTAACATTTGGTAGCAGTGTTGCTCTGGTGTGTTGAGCTTGTGCCTGCTCAGCTGACCAGGTTTGCCTTGTATCGTGCTCATGTTTTTTCATGTTTGTCTGCACCAAACTTTTCGTTTGTTCCATTTTTCCATCCTAAACTATCTTGGAGCAGAGCCATCTTTTTGGACTGAGTATGCAGAACGTGTGGCCTAGTGGGATTTATTATTAAGGCTTCCAAAAGGAACTCAATATAAATAGTAGGAATAATGTGAATAATGCTGAAGAATATAAGCTTGTTAGAACAGCTAACATAACTCCTATATCTAAAAACAGAACATCAGCAAGAGAGTTCAAATTAATTTAAAGTAGGGTGTTTTGGGGTTTTTTTGGTCACTGGGATTTGCAAGTGGATGGGGAATTGTATTTCAAAAAACTAGCATTTTCCCTTATAAATTTCCTAAACAGGAATTTTAGGAAATAACTGCTGAACTGTGCCATCCCTGTTGCTCCATGGCAAACACCCCTCCAATGCATAGTAAGCAGGATGCCAGTAATGATATCGTTGTTTTGAACTCTCTTCTTGGGGTTTTGCCTTGGGCAGCAGGGAAAGATTTGGGATCTGGTGCCTTGTGTGGTGGACAAGGCATTTCATTGCATTTAAGCAATAAGCAAAGTGTTTCTTTTTACAGAGTCTTATTGTTGTTGGAGAGGGGGAAGAGAGATTTTGATCCAAAAACCTCTTAAATGGGATTTGAAGTGATGAATAGCTGTGATTATTGAAGTGAGAATTTATGGAGCCATTGGCTATTGCTGCCAATCCCAATGATAATGTTCCATCAGGTAGTGTTATTTGCATGGTGGTAAAAGTTTCAGTGTTCATCACGGAGCTAGGTGGGCTGTGATACACTGCAGGAATGCAGAACCAAGAGATAACCTTTCCAGAGGCAACAAGGATCCTGGTTCCACAAAGAGACTTTGATCCAAATTGAAACCATGAAGAAATGAGGAGAGAGCTTAGGTACAGAAGTGTGTGTGATCCATTCTTTTTTGGGGGGGGGCTTTCTGTTTGTTTTAGAATCATGGACTCACAGAATGGCTTCGGTTGAGAGGGGCCTTGAAGACCATGCAGTTCCAGCCCTTGCCATGGGCAGGGACACCTTCCACTACACCAGGTTACTCAGGACCCCATCCAACTCGACCTTGAACACCTCCAGAAAAGGGCAGTCTACAACCCCTGTGTCCTGTCCCTCCATGCCTTGTCCCCAGTCCCTCTGCAGCTCTCCTGGAGCCCCTTTAGGCCCTGCCAGGGGCTCTGAGCTCTCCCTGGAGCCTTCTCTTGTGCAGGTGAACAGCCCCAGCTGTGCCAGGCTGGCTCCAGAGCAGAGGGGCTCCAGCCCTGGGAGCATCTCCGTGGCCTCCTCCAACAGGCTCATGACCTTTGTACGCTTTTTTGGGTAAGTAAAGAGTAACAGGGTTAAAGACCTTTGTGAGTTATATGGATTGTGTTCCTCACCTGCATGGCATCTCTGGAAACAACCTGTAAATCCATGCTGGTGAGGCTCTGGCCTGGGGTGGCTCACACAGCCGGGGAATTTGGGAGCTCTGGTGCTGCGTGGCAGGATGTGACATCTTGGCCAGAGATGGTGATGAGTGCACCAGGGAGCCTGATGTCACCTCTACTTCATGTTCCCTCCTGTGTCAGGGGGCTTTGGAATGACAGGCACTCCACTGCACCCACACTGGTCACTGCCACCAAAGGGACATGTCCCTGTCAGAAGGGTTGCGTGGTGATAGGTGGCGTTGGAGTGCGGAGTTTAGGACAATGCCAAGGGCATTCCAAATTTTAATTTCCCTCAGCTTGCTCACTGGATATCCAGTAAAATATTCCCAGGCCATTTCTGTCTGTTTCTTTTTAAACAATCTTCCTTGCCAGTAAGTACCCGCTTCCTGTAGCTGCCACTTTATATATCGAATTAGTAAAGCTTATTAAGCCCCCCATTATTTTGTTGCATGATGGAGAATACAGGTGTTTTTCCGCATAAAATGTTCACATGGCACAGCAGGAGTAGCACTTTAAGCCTAAATGGCATGTACTTGGTTATCTAATTTTTGCACATTAATCCTCTCAAGATGTCTGTTAACACAAGCCTCACTAATTAACGTTGCTTTAGTGTCTGCAAATGTACGCTTCAGTTTTTTAAAGGAAATTGGAAGACCACAGAGCATTGTATTATGAATCATAATATCAATGACATTTAAAGACATGTAAAGTAACTCAGCTGGTACGTGATATAGAATTATACCACACTCTAACCTCCTCAACAAAAAAGTCATATCTCTGATGCACCCATTTTTGTTTATGTTCTTAGACAATTACTGCTGTAGCAAGACTTGGGCAAATGTCTTTATTTCAATGTGTTTCTGTGAGGAAAAAAGAAGGGATTCTCGCCCAAAATAAATGTCTAAAAAGACATGGAGGTCCAAATAAGTTACTTTAGACTTCCTTTTTAGAAAATAGAGATATAAAGCCACCTACAGAAGGTAAATCATCTAATCAAAACCTAAGAGAAGTCACATCTAACCCTTATGCAAACAACAATGTTGAAACAAGCTCAAGTTCAAAACTATTTATACCAAAAAAGTGAGTACTTAAGGGACTTTAGGCATTCCTTTTCCCTTCTTATTTGGAATGGGAAATAGCAGACAGCCTGTTGTCTCTGTTCTGGCATACCTGAGGCCAGCGAATGTGTCAAACTTGCTCTGTGGTCCTGAAATTTAAGCCTTTATTTCCATTCCAAAGGGATCTGGAATTTTAAAGTTACATGGACAAATTTCTGAATATTTGACTTGCAAAGCAATTTCTAGTCTTGAATTGATTTGTTGCTTGCAACAGCACTGCTCATCAGAAAATCTGAACCTAATTAACAAGCATCCAGCCTCCATCTTTCTATCATCCACTGATGGAAAACATACAAAACAAAAATGGGAAACCTTGTACCAAAATTATGAAGAGATATTCAAATATTATCACCATTTCTACACAAAACCTTAAGAATTATCTGTGGGTTTGGTGGAGCAGAACTTGGTAGAGACCTTGGACAGAAAAGGATGCACCTTATCTCAATTTTTGTTAAAAAAAGTTTGGAGTTAAGACTCCTGTGGACAATCTTAACCACAGACACACAACTTAAATCCTCCTGTTAGCAATATTATGTTAAACATCATGGGTTATTTATTGCATGGAAATGTTTTTAACAGAAAGTCTGATTAGCTGTTGGAGCAATCTACCAGAGAAGGCAGTGGATCCCTCTTGTCTTGAAGTCTTCATCTCAAAACTGGGAGTCAACATTGCTGCGCTCAATACAGCAGCTACAGGATGAAGCTTACAGTCAGTATTACATGGGCTGAATGCTCAAATGTCCTGTCTGGCCTGAGCACTTTTGAATCTCAGTGTTCCTAAAGTACCTACAGATCCTTGAATAAAAGGCGCAGTTGGAAGTAGAACATATTTTATGGGAGAGCTCCATCTGCCTCACGCGGAGGAGAGGAAAACCTCACGCGGCTGTGTGGTGAGCTCAGGTACAGCCACATTTCATTCAGCTTATTACAGCCTTCAGCCACGTGAGTGCCTAGACATAAGTAAGCAAGGGCAGGCCAGCTTTACTAAAATACATATTTTTCTCACTCTGACAGGCATGCAAGGGGCCGCAACTGCCCGTGTCTCGAGGACAATTTTAACAGCAAGACCTTTCTCCTCAGGGGACTGCTCTCACTTTTTCATTTAGAAGAGGAGAAAAGAAACCCAATCCTAAACATATGATGATTTTATTATGTGAAACCCAATAGGAAATGAAGTAAGAATATCAGGCTGCTTTCAGTTTCCTAGCAAGGGATTTTGTTTTAAGTTGGAAGAGGGGCAGCTGTGTTGGACTCGCACTTCCCTCGGCCTAAACATCAGGACTTCTTTAATTGTTGGGAGTCACTGGGTGAGTTGTGTGGTGCAAAGACAGAGCAGGCTTGATGGGAACTCCTGAGCTCTAATCCAGGCTCTGCTGGTTTGGAGAGGAAGATTCAGCTGAAGAAGCAGAGGGTAAAAGACTGCAGCAGCTCCTGGTTGTATCTTGGTGTGCACACAGGGAGTATGTGTGTGTGTGTGTGTGTCTATGAACACCATGAGCAAGCCAGCCAAATTCCATCTTCACGGACAGTTCAATGGAAAGTTAGCTTGAAAATGCAGTATATCATATTTCATGAATTTAATAGGGTTTTCATGATTTTACAAAGTGCTTCAACCAGACACTCATGGCTGGAGGCTGCACAGCAGGAGACCTAAAACACTGCATCTGTGTTTTTCAACTCTTGCCAGAATCCATTGAATTTGATCCGGAATGACTATGCATCTTTGGAATGTACATTCACTTTTCTCTTGCCTTATCCAAATAAAAGAGGGAGATGGGGGGGTTGAGGGAGAGGGAGAAAAGAGTCCTATGAGAATTCCATATGGAAACACTAAACTAGCATTATAAAGGATTTCCTATAAACAAAATTACGGTCACAGATTTTGGACTCGGACCACATTTGAAACAAAGGGCCCTTTGTCTCCCTCTTTTTAATATATTATTTTATCTATGTTAACACACACGTTTTTATTTTTTTTATGGCAATAGATAAACAGATGTACACATATACACTCATGCAAAAATGAATGTATATATTAGTTTGAGGTCCAGTTGCAATCTCTCTTAATTTTTTTTTCGATTGCAGAACTCCTAACAAGAGCAAACTTTAATCGTTCTGTGCACTAAACCCCTTGAAAATAAATATCCAGGGCAACTTCAAAAGCCCTTAATTAGAAGCACATGTGTGGCGTTACAAATTTCTGGCTGAGGCGGCTGAGTTGTAATTTAACGTTATGATCTGCCATAAATATTATCCATAATGAGCAGACTTCATGTTACACTTCTGTACGTCAGATAACTGCAATATTTTTTGTCTGCTTTTGTTCAATCACTGAACCTTAAGTGAAGTTTAAAATTAAGAAAGAAAGAAAGAAAGAAAGAAAGAAAGAAAGAAAGAAAGAAAGAAAGAAAGAAAGAAGGAAAGAAGGAAAGAAAGAAAGAACCAGTTTTCCCACCAGGGAGCTGAATATTTCTGTCCTCCTAGCTGTAAAGAGAGCTATTGATTTTATTCTGCTTTCTTTGTTACAGTTTAAAAATGTGGTTAACAGATAATAACTTGGAGATGATGGGGGAGGGGGAATGATAAGGACTGGAAGCTGGTGAGATGATGGGTTGTTTTCCATAACTTTCTGATAGCAGCTTCCTGGGATATTTGCTGTGTTCCCTACTCCCAAAGCAAACTCCAAACCCCCATAAGCTTGTTTCTATGTGAAAATCTAAACCATTTCTGCCCCTGTGTTGTACCTGAACCAAGTCTTTCACAGTGCAGAAACTTGATGTTTCGAGGATAAAATTTTCTGTGTTAATTTTAGGCAGTTTATGAATTGGTTTTGCAGCCTTGGCACAGACTGAGCATGATTATTTGTGTGTGTGTGTGTGTGTGTGTGTGTGTGTGTGTGTAAGGAGGGGGTAGTGAACCAGGCAGTAAATTTACAGTGCACATGTGCAGCTGTGGGGATTATGCACTGGTTGCCTAAATGTGTGTGAAAAAATGCATAAATAGCATGGGGCTGTAGAACAAGTCCACAGCCTCATGACTCGTATAAAGAGGCAGTTTGGTTTGGACTTGGACCAGACACATGGGCTGTGTGTTTTTTGCCTTGAAGAGTGCCCTGGGACCCTGTACCTATTTCAAATGACAAGCATTATCTGGTGTTTCTGACTTCAGGTATCTGAGTCTTGGCTTGGCAGGCTGCTCATGTGGCCACAGCCATATCTTGTTGTTCAGTCTGGAGAAGAGAAGGCTCCAGGGTGACCTTATTGCAGCCTTCACGTACCTGAAGGAACCACAGGAGGGCTGGAAAGGGATTTTGGACAAGGGCCTGGAGGGACAGGACACAGGGAATGGCTTTCCGCTGAAAAAAGGCAGGGTTAAATGGGATATTGGGAAGGAATTGCTGTGTGTGAGGGTGGGGAGGCTCTGGCACAGGGTGCCCAGAGCAGCTGTGGCTGCCCCTGGATCCCTGGCAGTG
>VWZT01007244.1:100514-114210 GCA_013397055.1 Pachycephala philippinensis
CCAAGGCCAGGCTGGAGAGGGTTTGGAGCAACCTGGGACAGTGGAAGGTGTCCCTGCCCATGGCAGCGGGTGGAACTGGATGAGCTTTAAGGTACCTTCCTACCCAGACCATCCTGTGATGATTCCGTGACCCTTTTAGCCTAAGTGCAGGGCACAGGAGTGCTGCTCTCTCCTGGGATATCTCTCCTAGACAGAAGACATTGCGTGTCCTCAGCCTACACTCCCTCCAGCAGAATGAGCATACCCTGCCTCTTCTCCCACTCACACCAGGCTTTTTGTTGGAACTGCTTTTCTGCTTGATTAAAAAAAAAATAAAAATACTACAAGAGTGAGTAAAAATCTCTGTCCAAGTGCCTGGGGTGGGGACGTGTCTCTGTCGACTGCAGCATCTCAACATAAAGCGTGGCTCCTGCAGCTACATGCTCAAGGAGCAGTTCAGAGCAGGGAAGGGGTGAGCAGAGATACAAGAGCTCCAAGCTGCAGGCACCACAGGCCCAGATATAAAGCACATAGATGGCTGGAAGCAGCACGCTCTGTGGGCATGGTAACAAGTGGTCAGATGGCTGTGTGGTATTGGTACCTGTCTGTTTGGTTTCTGGCCACACTCTCTGCCTGCTGACACTGCTGCTGGGGAGAGACCGTGGTGTCTGGGATTATAACTCCTCCCAGGAGATGTCAGGCTCTCATAGGAACAGCACCAATTTTTGTGGCAGCAGGAGGAGCTGCAAATCCAATTCTCCGGGGTTTCCCCCACAAGAGTTTCTGTCTCTCGTTCCCAAAATGCCTGTATGCAATTTTTGCCTCGGCTGTTGTAGAGCCCTGAGCTGGATCACATCCTATCAGTTCTCATAGCTCATATCAGATACTACAAGTTGCAAGCCAAGCTCATTCCCTGTGCCACCTCCCCTCAGCCCAGCTGAGTTCACAGGGATGGATTTGTACACCTTCTTTCCCTTGTTAGGTAGTGCAGAGCAGAAGCAAGGCTGTAAACCTTCCAGGTGACAGGTTATCTTCAGAAAGGTTTGCCAAATTACTGTATAAACTTCAGATATGTAGGGGAGAAGATAAAAGCTGTAATGTTGCCCTTCAGAACCCCATGATGGATGTGTTGCTCAGTCTCTGACTGTGTTGGATGTATCTGACCAAATCTTTCATTATGATGGCAGAAATAAAATACCTCTAATCTCCCCCTCCCCTTCCAGTTCCATCTCTAGTTTCTGGAACCACAAGGGCCAAGACATGGAGAGTCTGTTGTCAAGGTATTTGTACCAGAGATGATGGAAATGCCCATTTCTCTGTGACTTCCAGCATCAATCTGTAGGCTGGGAGGGTTCAGATAATGCTTGGAAACCTCCAGAGCTGTGAGTGTGTTTCTGAATACAATCAGCACTCAGAGTCATCTCCAGTAATGCTTTTAGAGGCACATCCAGTAGTTTGGGCTACTTACCAAACCAAATTTAAACCAAATATATCGCTGGAGAAAAGTTTCCCAGTCGTCGTTTCAAAATGACATTTAACAGTCCACGATTTGCTTCCAACCAAGGATCACAAAGTTATTTAGAGGTATGAATCATTTCAGTGTTTCAGAGCAACCCCCTGAAGTCACCCACTGCCACCACCACACCTCTATCTGACCACAGAGCCACAGGTGACTTTCCCAGAGTGGACTGGAGCAATGTAACTCTGCTGGAAGTGGAACCTCTCTCCATTGTGACTTTATTTGCCCTCAATTATTTGGGGGTGTGTGCCATTCCGGGTAAAATGGGGATTATCTGACACAGTCCTTCAAACATGAGCATAGGAAAGCTGTGTGTGAAAGATGCTAAGAGATACTTAAAGCGAAAAACACTTTGTAATCAAGGTCAAACTGTAGTAGTAAGTTTGAGCCAAATCAGAGCTCAGATTTCATGTGGCTACCCACTTTTTCATCTTCATTTCTTCACCTCTCTACAGTTTACCCAGTTTTCCTCCTATAGGCTTTGGGACAGCCTTCAAACCAAGCAGTCTGGTAATGATGGTGACAATAATTCTTCCTTTCAGCTGGCTTGCATCCAACTTCTCTTAACAAAAGCACAGTTCTCTGTCACAGTCCAAAGAATGAATATCCACCTAAACACGGTGGAGTACAGCTTCTCTGATCAGCTGTCCTGAACCCACAGAGGTCGGCGATGCCCCTCAATCTGCTAAAACACCGCGGTGTGAGGGGCAGGGATCACCTGTGTGCGGGTGCAGGGCTGTGTGATGTGCTCAGGACCTGCTGCCCCGGCCGCTCATTTTTCAGGACGTCGATAGGTGGAGCTGAAGAAACAACGCAGAGAGCCCGAGTGAACGCATATATGGGTGTGTTTGCTTTTTTTAGTGTGTGGGAAGGGATTGCACTCACGAAATGACAGAAGTGTAGCTGTGCACCGAAGGGAGGGGATGGGGGACACAATGCTGCTGCAGAGAATGATGGAGGAGAGGCAGAAAAGGAATGGAGGGTGTAGAAACCTACATCTGGGACAAAATACCTTTTCTCTTGTCCACAGGCCTCTCGAGAGTATATTCTGCATCTGATTCAACTTCTACACACACAGCATCAAAATAGGCTTTATTTTTCCTGTAAAATCTTGCACAGAATGAATTCTAGCATATGATTTTGCATATCTAGCTTAGATTAGACAATCACTCAAGTGCTTTGTGTGTCAGAGATGTCCAGCTCGAGATGATCTAGAACTCAGTTAAGGCAGATCAGGTACACTTAAACTGTCCCTCTGCCTAAATAAATCGCCTTGTGAAAGAGTCCTCAGTAGTCAGTGTAAATAAGGATTCTCATGTCATGGTTTGCTTAGTCTGCTAATCAAAACATGTAGCTCTGAGCACTTACTATTTAGTGCAGCTTATGAAAATCAAGCATCATTATTGCTGTCTGATACATTATCACCAGCAGCCATATAATGGGCAAAATGTTCCTGGGCTGGAATGAGTGCAATTTATGATTCTAAATTGTTATGTATAAAGAAAGAAGAGTGCAGCTGGATATTCATTAGACACATTCAATTTAATGTATTGAAAACAGTAAAGAATATGTTTTAATTAATAAGCCAAGTGCACATGGCAATGGGAGCTGTAAAGAGAGCCACAGAGCTCTGCCGCTCTTAGTGGGAAGTGAAATGGCAAAGCTGCTCCTTTCTCTAGAGTGAGGTGACCTGTATTCACCTGCACACCACAATTCACCTGCTTTGGTTGTCTCAGCTTTACTGCCACACTCAGAGGATTTTGCCTCTCACACCCATCAGTGATACAAAAGACATCAGATGTTTTTATGCACCTCAGTGTTTGGACTTCCAGTTTGAAAATCAGTTTCAGAAAAAAGATAGCTAGCATATTCCAAAAATGAGGGCCTTTGGTCAAATTTTTCTCAGAAAGGGCACTTAAGAAGGGTTAAAAAGACATCAAAAACATGGCAAGTGTTGCCTCTGTGCTGCAATGTTGGAAGGAATGAATAGGAAAAAACACGACATCTTCAACAACGGCGGAGTTCATGTCCCTAGATGACCTTCAAAATCAAAACTGCACTGCTGACGTTTCCCCTAAGAGTTTGAAAATGTACTGAAGATATCAACCAAATGATCTATTTCTTGTGAGGTCTTCTTAAGAAGACCCAAAAATAGAAAAAACAGTAGCATGAACAATTATTAAAGTTACTCTTTGGAATGGAACTTTCATTCTAGCTCAAAAATCTTGTTGAAGAAATTTTTGGCACCTGACATTTACCAGGTTTGTTAGAAGCCAGGAAGTGAATCACCTTGGAAAATCTGAACAAAATTTTCTTGGCTGTCATCATGCAAAGGCATATGAAATGTATTTCCAAAATATAAGAACTTTTTAATGTGATTGTTAATTCATACCAACTAGCTCAAAATAAGCTAGTGTTTTCAGATTGTAATTTAAATACAATTTTCTTGACTTTTATTCAGTTGGTAATTTGTTATTTGATAGAGAGGGACGGGGATGGGTTGCTGTGTTATACTATTTATATTCATCCCTAGGAAGGGCCTTTCCTAAAAAAATCTGCAAGTCAGATGTGACCATTACCAGCCAAAACTGTGATCTCTCAGTGCCAGGGCCCACTGAGTTGGGCCATGTACATCCCCTCGGGGACTGGCTGTAAAAGGTGAAGCCTTTTCTGACTCTCTGTGGGTTACACCACTCATGGAGTCCGTGCTGAAGGAATAACCTCGATGCCCATGCCCTCCTTAACCTTTTAGAGATTAAACCATGTAAAGAGAAGCTCAACATGACCCATCAATGTGCATTTGAGCCCTGAAAACCAGCTGTATCCTGGGCTGAGCCCCAGCGTGGGCAGCAGGGGAGGGGGATTCTGCCCCTCTGCCCCTGTGCTCAGGTGAGACCCCACCTGCAGAGCTGCCCCAGCCCTGGGCTCCAGCAGCACAAGGACGTGGAGCTGCTGCAGCCAGTCCAGAGGAGGCCACGGAGATGCTCCCAGGGCTGGAGCCCCTCTGCTCTGGAGCCAGCCTGGCACAGCTGGGGCTGTTCACCTGCACAAGAGAAGGCTCCAGGGAGAGCTCAGAGCCCCTGGCAGGGCCTAAAGGGGCTCCAGGAGAGCTGCAGAGGGACTGGGGACAAGGCATGGAGGGACAGGACACAGGGAATGGCTTCCCAGTGCCAGAGGGCAGGGATGGATGGGATATTGGGAAGGAATTGCTGTGTGTGAGGGTGGGGAGGCCCTGGCACAGGGTGCCCAGAGCAGCTGTGGCTGCCCCTGGATCCCTGGGAAATGTCCAAGGCCAGGCTGGATGGGGCTTGGAGCCACCTGGGATAGTGGAAGGTGTCCCTGCCCAAACCATTCTGTGATTCTAAGGAGAGAAAGCCCCAAGAAGAAGCCCTGCTATCCCAGGCAATGTGTGCACACAACTCTCCCTTCACGCAGTAATTGTAGTGAGAAATGGTGGCTTTTTAGTTATAATACAGCTCTTGAACCACCCCATCTTCCCATATATGCTGCAATGAACTAAATAGGTTTCATCTGGAGAAG
This sequence comes from Pachycephala philippinensis, assembly GCA_013397055.1. NCBI lineage: Eukaryota > Metazoa > Chordata > Aves > Passeriformes > Pachycephala > Pachycephala philippinensis. The sequence goes on from VWZT01007244.1 coordinate 105,553, forward strand.
TAATTACTCCTTACAACACCCTGAAAGTGACCCTTGAGGGTGTCTGAACTACAGGGTGGACTGAGAGCCTCACTATAGCCTTGGTATGTTCATAGTGTAGATCCTCCACCCGGCGTTGTGTCTGTCTGCCAGGGTGTCCTCCAGAGAAGGTGTGTGGCTGGCTGTGCTTCCCTGCACAGTTGAGAAACTACTTTGAAAGGCAGCTGGGAAGAAACCACCTTCTCTGCAAATTAAATGGATTTCTGGCCTAAATGAAAGCGTCTGGCCCAGCAGAGAGGTGAAGAGCATACTCAGATGAGAGATTTCATGAGCCAGGAGAAACACCCACACACACACTCATGGAGCCTGAACTCACCAGGGAAACGTGGGATGATCTTGTCCTCTTGCAGAGTCGAGCCTGTCTGCTTCAGCCTGCAGCGTGTTGGTAACTGGAGATGGCTCCTGGTCACGTCTTCCTAAAAAAAAGAGATGCAGGGGTCTGAAATGTTGGATAGCCATAGAGCAAGGGTGACAGCAGGATCATAACATCAGAGAATGGCTTGTGTTGGAGGGACCTTAAAGACCATCCAGTTCAAAACCCCCTGCCGTGGGCAGGGACACCTTCCATTAGACCAGGTTGCTCCAAGCCCCATTAAACCTGACCTTGGACACATCAAAGGGTTGGGGCAGCCACAGCTTCTCTGGCTGTGAGGGCGGTGAGGCCCTGGCACAGATTGCCCAAAGAAGCCAACTGTCCCTGATATCCACTGGGACACTTAGAAATTGACCATAACCCTCTGGATGCAACCATCCAAGCAGTTCCTAATCCATCTAATAGTTCTCCCATCAAATCCATCTCAATTTAGAGAGAAACCTGTTGTGGGGGATGGTCTCAAAGGCTTTACAGGAGATCAGTAAATAAAAGGCGAACATATTTATAGGGCAACACACCAACAACCTGTCTAGGTGTAAAAAAACTCTGAGAAGCACCAGGGGCCCTGGGATAAAGGACCTTGTTGCTGGGACCGCTGTGAGGGTATGGCAGGTCCATCCCCAGGTGGTGAACAGAAAGTAGTTCCTTTCTGCTGTGCTTTAAAAAGATTTCCCAGAGTCAGCACACCCTGGTGCCTTTCCTGGTGTGCAGCACACCCGGCCTGCACTCAGAGGAGCTGTGCATTGCTGACCCAAATGCTCACCACTCATATTTCAGCACAATGAAACAGACATATGCTTGTGTAAGGAGTTTCTTTGCATAGATGAGTCCAGAGGAGTCACCGGTCTAGAAAGTCCCTAAAAGGCTTTTTTTTTTTTTTCCCTTTTGCTGTCAAAAGCTGATGATTTTTGGAAACTACAGTTTTAATGGAAGAAGTGTCATCTTTGCTAATATCTTCAACTATAGATGTAAGTGGGAACAAGCTGTTCCATGAGCAGCAGAATTAACAAAGCCATGTTTCTTGTGGATGTGTGTCTCAGGTTTGAACTTTCTGGTTAAACTAGGGTGCCAATTTCAGATTTTCCCATAGCTGTGATATGAATAATGTCTCTGCCCAACACAGATTCTCCACGCTCTGATAAAGGGTAACTGGAGCCTCTCTTATTCTGTCTGGTGCAACTAATCAAGTCCCTGTCTTCCCCCAGGCTGTAAATTTTCATGAAACATGTACAATTCTAACAAATTTTGTTGAAACAGGTTCAAAAGTTGTCAGGGGGACACGAAGAGATGAGATGATACTCGCATAAGTTGGATCATGTAAGTCCTTGTTTTCTTTTCAAACCAGGATAGAAACATTCTCCACAGGCAGCTTGTAATGCAGAAAATGTCTATTTATGGAAATCTTTACACTCTTTTCTATCTTATAAAGGGATAAGATAGAAAGGGATGTAGCTTGGCGTCTCTCCTCTGTATTATTTATGACATATAGGAGAAGGAGTGTATAGAGGTAACCTACGAGGGTTTTTCAGCACTCGTCCCTCTTACAAGTTTTCTAAACTCTTATTGGGCATCCTTTGGACAAACAGAACCTCAATAATAGGCTTTCACATTTTCAGTTCTAGTATTTCACTGCTTGTCCTTGCTGAGACTTTCAGTGAATAATCTTTGAGCTGTTTCGCAAAGACCGTGTGAATCAATTCAAGTGCCAGTATTTAAATTTTAAGACAGGTTTTCTGAAGACCAAAGATTAAGCACTGGTGTTATATAAACACTTAACAAAACTTCCCCTTTCAGATACTTTTCTTTTTCTTATCTTACAATTTAGTAGGCTGTCTGTCATCAGACAGTGCTTTAGACTAGACATAATAAAAATAGAAAATAATCTATTTAAAAAAACCCATCCGATTTCTATCTTTATATAAGAAAGAAACATCAGTGATGCAAGCTCATTTTCCCACTCATATGTCCTCTTTCTTACCTGAAGGAATGGTGGAAGACTTTGGATGCCCCACCCCTGGAATTGTCCAAGGCAAGGTTGGACAGGGTTTGGAGCAGCCTGGGACAGTGGAAACTTCCCCTGCCCATGGCAGGAGTGGAAGTGGATGATCTTTAAGATCCCTTCCATCCCAAACCGTTCTGTAATTCTATAATAAAGTTTGAATATATCATCTCAAGACAATGTCCGCTCAAAGCCTGGTTAGATTTATTTTTCTCTTCTTGTCTCTCTTCACTAATTCAAGACTAAGAAGTGATAAAAACATCACAGTTTTGATTTTAAACAGGCCGCTCTTCCTAGGAACTGGACCTCAAAGCTCCATGTGTCTTGGGTGCCCTGTAAAGCCCAAACCCACTCCTTATAATTTCCGCTCTTTTGATTTTCAGAGAGTGAAATTTTTTTTAGCCAGTCCTTGTTGTGGCCAGTACCAATGACAAGGGAAATATTTATAGTGCTGAAATCAAAGGGGCACAAGCAGTGCTAACAGCACTCCATCACTTCCTTTTCCAAGGGAGGGACGTAGCTGCAGACTCAAAGATCACTCATCACGATAGGAATATTTATCTCTTAGAAAGCCTTTGTGTTACAACTGCAGGGCAGTGAGATGAGCACTGGGTTTTTTGCATGATTCACAGTTTTTCATTAACCAGTTTGAACATCGCTGGTTCAGTCAGCACACTGGTTTTTTGATGGAGACAGTGGTGCACAGGGCTATTCCTCAGGCATCTTAATGGCATCAGGCTTCTTCACTCACTGTTTCTTGTGCTCTTTGTGCACTCAACCTTTCATTTACTTCTGTTATTTCTTTTCACACATCGCCTGTTTTTGTGGTTTGTGATGGATTGTACACAACAATTCAGAGGAGCAGCTGAGATCTGTAGGCACCCACAGCTCTGGTGCTTCAATGTGTGTCCTCAATGGCTTCAGGCTCTGAACCTAAAACCACAGGATCAGCTTCATCAATCCCTAAGCTCCTCTAAATCTGGGTGAGTGTTTGTCTTGGGCCACCCATATCAGGAGAATGACAAAGCCAGGGCAGGAGAGTTTGACATGAGTTGGGGTGGAAAATCTCTGGGAAATGTGGGAGATGCAGTCAGGAACTGCAATGTAGATTGTCACCTTACACTGAAATGTTCAAAGGTGCAAAATCTGCAGGGCCCTATCAGCTTTTACTTCCTGTCTCTCATTTTCCTCCCGCCCTCCTGCAGCAATAACCTGCCCTGGGGAACTGCCTCTTTTTCCTGTGCAGGGAGCTGGCCCAGGCTGCACCACCTGGCCATGGCTGTTTCCTCTCCCCTCTGCTCTAGCTGCTGAAAACCTGGCAGCAGCTCCATGGAGTGATGGGAGCCTGACAGAGGGGATGTGAATAGCTCGCTCTTGATTGACAGCCCCTCCACAGAGTAGTCTGTCAGATTAATTATCTGTACTTCAGAAATCCCTGGAGATCCCATCACCATTTCACAGGGTGCTGTAGAAACATATCATGAAGTTCCAGCCCCCTTTCCCTGAAATGGCAATCTGTCTCTAAGATAAGAGGCAGCAGGTGGAATCAGCTTGTGGACGGCAGTAAGGAAAGAAAAAGAGGGTTTGAAGGGTTTGGGAAATACACAGACACCACAAAGTGGTGTTTCCCTTTTGCTAATGGCATCAGAGTTTCCTCAGTGTCCTCTGAAAGTAGTGGTCTCCAGTAGCTGACCACCAGCCTGGGTCCTGTTCCCTATCCGGGTGTGCTCCAGCCACAAGGTAGCAGAGAGCATCATGTTGGATTGAGACCCAGAAATTTGGGTTCCAGTGCTTGAACCTGCAGATGTTCGCTCTGTTGATACAGAAATAAGGCTAAGATTTATTATTATTATTATTATTTCCAAAGCAGCTGTCAAAGCGAATTTGAGAAAAGGGACTTTTAAGTAGTGCTTACATGAGGAATTACTCATGGAAAATTCCTCCTCTGAACTTTTCCAATTTCATTAACAAAGGAATGTTTATAAAGCAAAGCCCTGTGCTAGACACTGACATTTCTAAGTTTGAAATTGCTCTTGTAGCAGTTGAAATGAAGTTCATGCATCAGTTTGAGAGCAGGTACTACATCCGGGTGGAACAAGGACCTACTTGTGGCAATCAAGAGAGAAAAATATTCCTTGTGGGACAATGGGGCAAGCACTGAGACTATGGGTGAAAGCATCTGAGACAGCCTGATGAAAGCAGTTCCTTGATCAGACTATTTTCTAAAGTCACCATTACTTAAAAAGAATAAATAATTATTTTTATCTTGAGCAAATATTGGCAATCTCTAAAAGAGAGATGAATCATAAAATGGTAGAATCATGGAATAGTTTGGGCTGGTAGGGATCTTTAAAGGGGAAGGGGTCTTTAAAGATAATTCAGTTCCAAGCCCTCTGCCATGGGCAGGGATACCTTCCATTAGACCAGGTGCCTCCAAGCCCCATCCAGCCTGGCCTTGGACACTGCCAGGGATCCAGGGGCAGCCACAGCTTCTCTGGGCACCCTGTGCCAAAGCCTCACCACCTTCACAGGGAAGAATTTCATCCTAATATCATAATATCAATCTAACCCCGTCCCCCCACAGTGATTCCCCTTGTCATTTCCCCTCGTACTACCACTCCGTGCACTTTCCAAAGTCCTTCTTCACCTCCCTCTCTCATTTGGTTTATGGACTGTCACTGCACATCCATGGATCATACTGAGCTTCTCATCCACCAACACTCCCAAGTCCTTCACCTCTGAGATTCTCTCAACCCATTCTCCGTCCAGCCTGTGTCTGTGTTTTGGATTGCCCCAACCCAGCTGCAGAACCTTGAACGTGTCCTTGCTGAAGTCCATCAGGTTCACACAAGTCCAGCTCTCAGGGCTGCAGAGCACTATGAATGTCATATTGTTTGTTATCAGTAACTACTCAAAGTCTGCCTTGAGGCAGAGGTTTCTTATGCAGAGACCAGATTCCCGCTAGACTTTCTGGCCTATAATTGCATCCTCATTAAACCTAGGCTAACATGAGCTCTGTTTTCTTTTGTTTTCTTGCTTTTTGTATTTCAGCCATGGTGACAATGGTGACAATGGTGACAATCTACATTGCATTTCAGAAATGCTGGAAACCCCTGCTCTCCCTATATCCTTCTAAATCATCTTGTTTTAAAAGCCAGCTAGCCCTAATGACCATCCTGTGTCGTTCATGGGCTCATGATCTCTAAGGGATAGGTTGAAGGTTTTCTTTTATAAAGTACCACGTGCTGTTCCTGGAATTGATCAGTGATTTGAACTTTCACATCAACTTTCACTGAAGGGAGATGAGAACATTCTGCCAACAGAAGGACTCCTGTGCCCATTTTGCTAATGGATCATAGAGATTGAAGGGCTCACTGAGGCCACATGTCAATGGTGTCAAACACAGAAGCATCGTTTTCCAGTCCAGAATTTCCAGATTATTTCTGGTCTTTATTATTTATCATCTTATAAAACTCATCTCACTAGAGCATATTCAAATTTAACAAGAAGTGAAGAACTAGAATACCTCATTTATTATAAGGAAATTCTTTACTGTGGGGGTGGGAGTCACTGGCACAGGGTGCCCAGAGCAGCTGTGGCTGCCCCATCCCTGGAAATGTCCAAGGCCAGGCTGGATGGGGCTTGGAGCAGCCTGGTCTGGGGGAAGGTGTCCCTGCCCATGGCAGGGGGTGAAACAGGATGAGCTTTAAGGTCTCTTCCAAACCCTTCTGTGATTCCATGATTTTATAACTATGGGCCATTTTGATTGAGATTTGGTGTGGAACACACAATACCTGTGATTTCTAGTAGAAATGGAATAACAGTCATGAGAGCAAGAACCTTTAGCAAAGTTTTTGTTCATAGTACTTGTGGAAAAAGGCTAGGCTTTTCCTAGCATGAAAACGAGATAAATAGGCTTCAGGGAAAGAAAATTTCTCAATGTCACCTTCCTAAGAGAAACTTCTGAGACCCCAAATGTAGCTTCCCTGATGCTAATGCTATGCAGAAAGGAAGCTTGGGCTATGTCACCAAGGTACTCAGCAGTTATGAGGCGTATATTTTAGAAGATCATGTGAGGAATTAAGCATGAAGATACCATTTAATTATACATTTATGCACTTGCCTTTTTTTTTTTTTTTAAAGCAGACTCTTTGCTGAGCATTTACTTCTCTGAGTTAATGACAATAATTACATGAAAATCCATTCGGGCTTCTCAAGATGCTGAATTTGCAAACTGGCAATACAAATACTTTAATACTCATTTAAATACACTGTAATTGCACTTGATTCTAAGTAGTGGCATTTTAAAAGCCGTGCCATTTGTAAATATTAAATGTCCCCCTCCCCGCCCTCACTTTAACATCAATCCTTAGTGTATCTGGTTGATGTCAGTCTTGATAAATTATTCTGCTGAAAGAGCTGACCATAAAGAATAACATTTTCAATTAAAAATTAATATATTCCCATGCCACAGGTCCTTGTGTAAGCGCAATACAATGGTCTGTATTGTCTGTCTGTCAGCAGATCCATGTCTGATTTGTGGTTTACCTAGATCCTACAAAGTCCCGAGAAAATTACAGTTTTGATACCTGTCATTCATTAGCAATATTTATATTACGCATGTATTACAATATTTGCACACTGGCAAGTGACACCTGCAGTCTGGTTTGCTGTCATGGAAGAAAAGAAATTATTTTTCCTCCTTATTGAATGAAACGACCCAATTTTTGCTGCCTTTCCCTCAGAACTCAGTTTTCCGAAGGGATTTCAAATGGCTCTCTGGCGGTTTGGTTTAGGATGGGAGCAGCTTTCTGCAGCCCTGGGGAAAACCAGAGCAACAGAAACAAGGTCATTAAGCCAAATTCCCTACACTGCAGGTCCTGATTCCTGTCTCTCCGCTCAGAAACTCACTGGGTACCATGGCAAAAGCAGTTTGAGTTTCTCCCTTCACCTTCCTTTTGCCACGATGGACATCCTAGAACCTAATATCCTGTGTGCATAGAAAGATGTCCTCCCTTCCAGCCTTGGAAATTTTAAACTTCTCCTTTTTTGGCAATTTTTTTCTTTCTTTTATATTACTTTTCTGTGTGCCTAATTATTGTAAATGTGGACAACTGTTTTATTCCATATTTTCAAGGAACACTTTTTTGCTTATGTAAACATTGTCTGTGTACATGTTTTGTGCCAACTGTTTAAAAAATGCATTTTCTTTCTCCTTTGCGTTTCAACCTGTTCAGAAAGTCTAGCTGAATGATGTCTCACCTGTGGAAGTGGCTTTGCTCAATTGCTAACACTTTGCAAAACTTACTTAATAATAATGAGATTTTGTTTCAGAATGGTACCAAAGCAAGGCCCTAAGAAGTATTAACTAATTTATCTGATTATTCTCTGTTTTGATTTTGTGCTGGATAACAATAATGCAAAACCCCAAGAGAATGTGATGCAAACCCTTCATTTTGTAGGAAACAGGTTTTTCATTATTTCTGTGGGGCTGTTCCCAAATAGAATGAAGACAGCTGCTGAGAAATTAAACATTTTGCAACTTACCTTCTGTAGAAAGAGAAAAGTGAGAGCTACCTATGAGGTCAGGCCAAATATTAAGAGATCTTTGTAATGAACATCTTCTAAAGATAATGTTGATTCTTAGTCAGCCCAAGGATCCTATATTTTCCATTCTATTATGTTAATAGATATGGGAGTGAAATATCTTTCTTTCTCTTTCCCCCTTTTTTCTCCCTTCTCCTTTCCTTTTTCCTTTCCCACATGGGATTTGTTGCTTTCAGGAATCACTAGTCCCTTCAGTTGGATAGTGTCCTGGACTTTCATTGTGACTACATATTTAATGTGAGAGCAAATCAGAGTTTGGAGTCAACCTTGCTCACATGAAGCTGAAGATCCATAAAATATTTTGTTGGTAGAAAATGCACTCTCTGTATGATTAAAACCCCCCAAAATTTCTTGTTGTGTGAGGCAGCTGAAACCAATACCGTTTCAAACTTCTGTTTGAGTCTAATGTAAANATTGTCTCAGCCTATCCAAGGTTATTCTGATAGAGAGTTTGTAGCTCCCAGGAAGCAGCTAGACACCTCCAGGTGAAGTTGTGCAGGGGTGATTCATGGTGAATGACCCCACTAGCTCAGCATAGAATCATAGAATGGTTTGGATTGGAAGGGAACTTAAGGATAATTTTGTTCCAAGCTCTCTGTCATGGGCAGGGACACCTTTCACTATCCCAGGGTGCTCCAAG
>VWZT01007244.1:114614-134750 GCA_013397055.1 Pachycephala philippinensis
AAAGAAATTTGTTTTGCAATGAAAGTAAGCAAAAATGTGTGTTGTGTGGAAAATTTTGGCCAACAATCTACCAACCCTTGCACATATCTCAGTGTTTTTACTGAAGTTCATCTGCCCTAACTCAGGAATCTCTAAGGGAGATCTGAGGAGGTCACTCAATAGCTGAAGAACTATCCTTGGTAGGAGAGGTATCAGTAGGGGATGTTACAAGATGTATTCTTAAATCCTGATTTGCATAACTGCATAACCTTTGTGTATCTGTTGTAAATACATAAAATAAAAATTCCACATACACCTTCTGTTAACAGTTATTACAGTTTTGCTCAGGAGCTTATTCCGCTGTGGATGTTTATGCACGTGCACCACACACCCAGAAAAGTGTCCAAATATTCCTATGCCCCACATTTCCCATTCTTTCTTCTAACAAGAGAGTTTTCTGAAAGACTGGTTATTTTAACAAAATGAAACACACTGATATGACATGCTGATACCCCACATATTGGGAAGAATGAAAGGATCTGCTTTTCAGTGAGAACTCTTTTGCTAAACTCACATGCTCGAATGATTAAACCCAAGGATTAAAATATCTTTTACAATGTGTAATTTTTTTCCTTTCTCTCCGTAACTTTAACACAGGAAGGGAGGACAGAGGAAGAGAGAAAAATAAGCTTATATTCTTAACTTTCCTAACCCATATTCCATTCCAGAACTATATGATGTGATAAAGATAGGTAAGCAGATTAATTTAGCAGACTTCCAGACTTCTGAAGCAAAAGAGGGAGGCAGAAACATTTTATCATTTCTGACATATGGAGCATGTAGTTCTGACTGCAATATGGAATGGATGATCAAAGTCATGTTTTCAATAGATTCTAGGAACATTTTTAGCCTTAAAGTCATTAGTAAACTTCAATTTAGGAGCTGAACCCTAAAACCTTAATTTGGACAAAGCACTCCTACTTGGGAGCATAGCAACTCACTCACAGGTCAAAATTTAATATAATTCTTGAACCAGGCAGCTCAATGTCTTGGAGAAAATGACTAAAAAATACTTAGAAAATACCTTCAAGGGATGAGGATGAAATTGAGAGCTAAGCGCAGGAAAAATAAGAACTAGGGCTTTCAAAGAAAATTGAAGCTTTGGAGAGCCTTCAACTATTTTGATTTATATTTAAACATTTTAGAGATTGGAGCTTTGATTAGCTGAGACCCTCTCCAATTCCCCTTCAGCTCTGATTTATGGGCAGGCTGAATCTCAGTAAAATGAAAGCTAAATGAGGTGTTCTTTAAAATTACCTTTGAACACTTAAAGAAGGTAAGGAAGAGGGCAACTTGGTTGGGGCTTACATGAAGGGGAATGGGATATGAGGGTGAGTGTTTTTAGGAGCTCAAGTATTTTGAATACTGGAGAGGGGGAAGGATCAGAAAGAACAGGATGTCAGGGTGTTTCTAATTGCTACATGTGATAGCAGTTATATATACATCACTTTTGACTGGGAGATGCACGAAACGAGACTTGTTAGCACAAACAAGGCTGTTTGTGCATATGTAAGATGGAATGTGGCGGGGGTTTTCGTGGGTTCTTTTTGTTGGGAAGAAATTTTTTTCTCAATTTACTGAAGAAAGGTCTTTCTCATTTTGGTGTTTACAATCGATTGTCTCAGCCTATCCAAGGTTATTCTGATAGAGAGTTTGTAGCTCCCAGGAAGCAGCTAGACACCTCCAGGTGAAGTTGTGCAGGGGTGATTCATGGTGAATGACCCCACTAGCTCAGCATAGAATCATAGAATGGTTTGGATTGGAAGGGAACTTAAGGATAATTTTGTTCCAAGCTCTCTGTCATGGGCAGGGACACCTTTCACTATCCCAGGGTGCTCCAAGCCCTGTCCAGCCTGGCCTTGGACACTGCCAGGGATCCAGGGGCAGCCACAGCTGCTCTGGCAACCTGTGTTAGGGTCTCACCACCCTCACAGACAGCAATTCCTTCCCAATATCCCATCTAATCCAGACTTTTTTCAATGTGAAGCCATTGTGGTGTCCCTCCATCCCTTGTCCCAGGTTCCTCTCCAGCTCTCCTGGAGCCCCTTAAGGTATTCTCTACTCCAGACTGAACAACCCCCAACCACCTGTCTTCCTAAGAGAGATACTCCAGCCCTCTGATAATTTCCGTAGCAATCATCTTGGACTAGCATCCTTTCATAATACCGTGGATAGAAAAAACTCTGTACATGACCATGGTCTTCCCAGTCCTCCCCAGTTTTTGCTTTTCACGTTGCCATTCTATCCAGTAGAGAAGAAACGCACTAACTAACACTGGCATTATCAGAAGCCAGCCAGAAATGGATAAAAGTGTCCCTTAAGGCAGCACCCAGGTCTACAAATGTTCTCAGCCCTGCTCTCCTCACAGCTGCTGGTGCAGGAACTGTCTCTGCTCAAGGAGGTGCACTGGGTGACAGTGGCACACAAGGGGTCAGAGTCCCACCCCACCAAGCTGCTGCAGTTGTCTCATCCCTGCAAGAAAAATATCAGGTGCAGAGGAAATTGCACATGACAATTGTTTGAAAACATGTCTCTTAAATGAAGTAAGGAATGTGTCATAAGCAGATGATCCCTGTGAGAGTGGTAGCTGTCAAAATTGTGAGTTAGGTCATGATGTTTGTAGAAGATTTTAATATTTTGCAGCTGGAATGTGCCTATAATGACGTATTCCCACCCCACATTCTTGCTGAGTTTGAAGGCGTGGATACAAATGATTACTGACTGGCTCAAAAACTTCCTTGCAGATACTGTGGATTTGTTTCTTGACAGCCTTTATCATGGCAAGACAAACTGTTGAGGTATTATGAGTGCAAAAGATTGAGTCTGACTGTGGGGGAATGTTTAAGTTTTCCTAGTTAGTTAAACAGCCGTAGGGCATCTTGGATTGGGTTCAGCCTCATGGCTTGGACACAGATCTCAGTTATCCTCTGTTCTTGGCACTGGTCTTTGCTTGCCTGACAGCCTAGTGATGGGAATCCAGGATCTTCGACTATATAAATCTGTTCCTGCATAGGTGTCACCTCATCCTGCAGTTGCGTGCTCAGCATTCAAACATTTCCCCTGGTCGTTTCTCCCTGACAACTGTTTCTTCCCAGCGGGGAGCAGCTGAGCCATGGCAAGCCATTATCACTCCTCCAAGACGATGTTGAGTCAGCTTTGACATCAGTCCTGAAGATAACTGCTGCCTTGTGCAGTCAATGGCTTGGATCTTTTCCTGTTTGCCAGAATATTGTCCCAGCAAGGCAGTCTCACCCTTATCGACAAGAATGGCTCACATGCAAACCCTGGAACGTGCACATGGGTGAGTAGAGGCCTTCTTGTGATATCTCTTGCCTTCCTTGTAGAGTTTTTATTCCAGACACATGCAACACTTTGGCTGCCAGTGATATGGCTGTTCGCAGCCAGTTTGAGAGAGCCACTGTGTGCTGAGGAGCATAGTTACTATTTTTGTAACTATTGGCATCAAGTAATAACTTAAATGGTGTTGCTTCTGGAATTAGCCAGATCCCACGGTTTTTCATCTTTATTATTGAGACATTTGGCTTCCCCTGTCTCCCTAATCGCTTTCTTATGTGTTAAGTGAGGGTTGAGCCTTTCTGACGCAGAGCACTCTTTCATGCACAAGCCATAAAGTCACACAGAGTTTCATCATGCTTCCAGATGGAGAAATGGCAGCTCCTTCGGAGAATTGCATCAGGACTAGAACCTCAGTGCAGAGGTTCCCCCTCTCTACAACTCCTGGGAGGCAGCAAAGGCCCTAAGAAGGTCACCAGAGCTTGTTGCCTGCCTGAATAAGACCCATGGGTTAACCAAAGAAGGAGTTTGTGTAGATGAAAAAGATCTGTGCAGGCATGCAATATCCAGTCACAGCAGATGATGCTGCTAATCCTGCTGTCTCTGAACGGCAGGTGCCATTGGTGTTTCCTCTGGAAACATCTCAGTATTGGGGACGTCCTGTGGCCATCCAAAGGGGCTGCTGCCAATCCCAGGGAGCACACGGCAAGTGGTGATGGGGCTGCCTGCAAATGGCAACACACAGACACCCCCACGATGATGTTCCCTGTCTGCCACCCACTATCATGCATAGAGACTAAACAGATGTGTCACTTCTCCAAAAGATTGGATTGCTTATTTCTTTGAAAAGACAGACTAGGCAATAAAACAATTTGCAAAGACAGGATGGACACCACCAGTCTGTGGCTGGAGAGCAGGAAATGGGGGTATTTTATGGCTTAAGTCACCATGCCATAAGCACTCCTGCAGAATAAATGGGAAAAAAGGGATGTCAAGGAATGGTTCTGAAGCATTTCAGAGGTTTTAAGAAGGAGAAAGTTGTGCATTTCTTTGTCCCTCATGTCCGCAACCAGCCTTGTCTGTCTGCACTCGTTCTCACTTAGCTAACACCCACTCAGCAAAGAATTTGGCAACGTTTAAAACCATCCCTGTTCAGCAAAGCACAGAGGCAAGTGTTCTATATGAAATATGTACTGAAATCCTTCTCCCAGGAGTCTCTTTGCCAACCTGACCTCTGCATCCAAATTCTAGCCAAAACTGAACTGATGACAGGAGGTTTGGCTGCAGGACGCTGCTCAGAGTGGTATCACAGTCTGAATGTGCACAACAACTGAAATTTGAACACAGGAACTAAACCTAATCTCTGATGCAGGTGCAAAATCACCGTCCTTCATCAGCCATGGAAACCACCTTTGCTGGAGCTTTACTGGTCAGGATTTCTGGCTAGTTTTATGCAGGAAAAAACAGAGTGATTTCTAAGGATCTCTATTGCATTCGCGCTGAGTTAACATAATGGAGGTTGTTAAATTGAAAAAAAGAGATACCTCATATCTGGTCCCAGGTTTAATTTCAGATATATGCTGTCTGAAGCTGGGATGTCTGGATGTGTGGAACAAGGCAGCTTGTCACTGCCTGGGTAGTGAGGGACAAAGTGAGTACATGAAATGGAAGTATGCAGGCACAAAATCTGAATGCTTGCGGTTTTGAAAAGGTGCAAAACTTTAATCAGTGTAAATTGCTGTGGGAGTACCAAGTCTAAAATAACTGAAAATTGGTTCCCACTTACTTTGGAAATATCCTGGTGAACCGACAATTATTTTTGAACAGCGCCATGACTACTGAGGTCCAAGGAAGTCTTGCCACTGATTTCAGCCTGAGCAGAAAATTGCTGAGTAATTCCAAAAGACCACCCTCCTCTCAAATTCAACTGGTCCAAATTAAGTCAGCACATTTCAGGTCTTTCTTTTCCTTGTCAGCCCCTGTCATAAAAGATATAATCTCCCATGATGTGCTGCTGGAAAACAGAATGAGTCAAGTGGCAAAAGGAAGGTGAAATCCTGTTTTCAGAGTCCAGGCTATCAAAGATTAAGTGCACACTCAATGTTAGCTATTTAGATATCAGATTTCTCCTGTGATGGTTACAATCACCTTCAGACTACATCTCCCTATCAAGAGGTGAGCTGCAAAGTTAAGATTTTCCAATGAGTAGTTGGAAATAGACAGCAAACACATGCAGAGCTATTCTCTTCTGATATATACAGTTACTATATTCTATATTATACATATATTATGTATTTATACTATATATATATAATATGACTACATTCTGATATCTAGACTTACTGTTGAGCCCCAAATCACAGGAATGTGCAACACATTCCTCCTCCAATGACCGTCTCATCTTCCTGCAGCATCTACAAAATGCCCCCAAAATCACAGTTTGAGCACGAACCACGTCTCCCTGGTGTGGTTTAAGGTTGTGTGACAAGACAAAACTCTGATGTGATGTCCAGGGTCATGATGTCATTGTTACATGACAATTATAACAATAAAATAGCAACAGCTAAACGTTATCCAATGGCTGCACTAAGAATAGGTTGACTGAAATGTAATGACTATGCATCATCATTAGAGAGCTGCTGAGTCTCAGAGAATCTCTTCTAATGAACAATTGGATAATCACCAGCAAACGATGACTTTCGCAATTGAATCTAAAAGATGAACTCATTGATACCATTGGATTATTAGGAGCTTATGTATTGATGTTCAATCATTTTAATAGATGTGCTTTTCTTATTGTAGAATATGACAGTAAAAGTGCTGTGAATAGTAATTTCCTAATAATAACCCTAATGATGCTAATAATACCATAATCTTATTTAATCTAATTTAAATAGACAGAAAAAAAAGACCTACTTAGAACCACTCGTCTTTTGTTGGTAGAAATACTCTCAACATAAAAATTAAATTTCTTTCCAACTCCTTTGGCACACAGAAATCAAAGCCACTCACCACTTACAAATCAGGCAGGAGTCCCAAATCTGTAAAATCTTTAGGGAAGCACTAATGTGTTGTGATTAATAGGGATGAATTTAAGCATCTGCTTACAGACTTTGCTGAACTGAGGTTTCTCAGGCTTTTGGGCAGGGACTCAGTTCTAAATGAGATTAATTTTGCATCCATGTTGGGATGTCTATTATTACCTGAGTCAATTTAATTTGGAAGGAAGCCTCAGCAAATGATTGCATGAGTTAACAGAGAAGAAGAGAGTGCAGATGAAGGCACATGGCAAAGACACAGCTGAAATCAACTGTCTGGCACACCAAACTCTCAGCAGATAGTAAATTTTCTTGACTCCACATGTACTTTTAATATCCCATATCAGAGAGAAATCCTCTGAGAGCATGTCACCCATGCATGGACTTGCCTCAACAGCATTTAAAATAAACTCCATCATCAAATATTTTCGTTTGGGTCCACCCTGAAGTTGCAATACCTCGGCTACGTGTATAAACACTGAAAATTTGACAGAGGTAATCCTGTAGCAGAAGAATTAAAAGCAACTCCTTTTTTACTGCTAGCCCTGTTTCATCTGTGGTTTTGTATTTCAGTCGTATCTTCCTTTGTGCAAACAAAGTCAGGATTTCTGT
Source organism: Pachycephala philippinensis (assembly GCA_013397055.1). Classification (NCBI taxonomy): domain Eukaryota; kingdom Metazoa; phylum Chordata; class Aves; order Passeriformes; genus Pachycephala; species Pachycephala philippinensis. The sequence continues at coordinate 121,598 of VWZT01007244.1, forward strand.
GTTTTGCAGAGCTGACGTGTCCCTGGGAATAAGGGCTGGATTCTCTCGTGGCTAACACTTCACTCTGAGAGAGAACTTCTGCTTGCAAAATTTTTATTGGTGGCAACGAGCGACACAGGAGAAACAAAATCTGAATTCTGGACTATTTTGTGAGGCTGACAGCCAGGCTAAAAATACCTTTCCTGCTCAGCAACACAGATGAGTGGTCAAATAAACAAGGTAGCTGTCATTTTCTCTGAAAAAGTCCCTTTTCAGAATCAAAAAGTAAGTTCAAAGCAAGCAAGTTTTACAAGGGAGGGTAAAATGCCATGATTGCTGAAAAACTCACTGTTGCTGGCAGTGTTTTCTTACAGGAGGCACCACAAGTGGACTCAGTGGTGAGGATTGTGTGTGGATAAAAACGGGACTGGGTGATTACAGGAAGAGAAGTGAGGAGTGCTGGTGGGATCCTGAACTAACTCAACCCCAAATCCCCCACTTCTCTTTCCTGCCTGAGGTCCTAATGGTTCAGCAAAAGCCAGGATGAAGGGTATTAATTCCAGAAAGAGCTGGAACTGCAGGAGCTTGTGCACTGTCAGTGTCCAGGCTGCGGGTGTTTGGTAGGCAGGGTGAGATCTGGCTGTGCCCTTTTACATTGAAGGAGATGAAATTCTGAGTATTCCCAGCTGGAAACCTTTTACAGTGGGAAAGGAAGGAGGAACACTACCCTTTTCCTATAAAGAAACCCTTTTTCAACCAAGTAATTTTGGAAATAGGCAGGCGCATTACAAATCTCCACAATGCTACTTCTCTGGAAAACAGCACAGAATATGCAATTTTCTCACAGAAAGTCAACAGCTTTTTGTTACTCTCAGTTTTCCAACCCCACCATTTGCCTGCCCACCCGCCTCAGCGTCAAATGAGGAACATGCCCATGTGCAGGAGAGGACTGCAGTGCTGGTACCACGTTAGATGACTGTGCTTCTGTAAACCCTGCTCAGCTCTCCTTAAACGTGGCCCCAAAGTCACTGTGGGCACCTCCAAACTTTCTCTCTGTTGTGCTGTCAGTGCCCACGAGGATGAGCAGGGTGTGAGGGTTCCTTGGGCTGTGCCTCAAGTGCATGGAGCGTGGTGGTGATGGGACCTGTCACTGCAGAGTCCCCCCGCGAGCATCCCCCTCCCGGGAGGGTTTGAACAGACCATGGGATGATTGTACTGCTCAGTTTACCCCTTGGAGCACTGGGATTCAGGTATTCCCACCTGTCTTTGCTCCTGCAGGGTGTAGTGGAGGGGAATGTGCTCCTCTGGGATGCCCTTGCTGCAGAGCGATCCCAGGGAGACAGACCGAGAGAGTGTTAAAAATAAAATTAAAAGAAGGCTGCAAATGACAGAAAAGTTGAAGACAGGACTTTGAGAGAGCACAGTTTGTCAGGAAGACAGCTGCTTTTTATAGCATGCCTGGCATGGCTGATGGCAGAGACATTTGACATTTAGCTCTGATTGAGTGGCAGGTGGGGAGAAGGCAGACAGAGATACTGTAAGCAAATCACTTGGGAAGCAGAATTAGGAAGGGGCAGCATTTGGGGAAAGTTGTGCAGCTTTGGCTGGACTCCTTGGCTGATTCACAGTGCTTGAAGGGCTGGATCCAAAGTCCCTTGACATCACTCTTCCATCCCTTCATGGAAGGAAAAAAAAGAAACTCGGAGCTCCAGAAAAATGGGTTTCCTTCCACAAGGGCCTGCTTTCCCCAGGCTGTCAGAACTGCCTGTGTCCAGCTCTCCTTCCCCAATGAGGCAGAGCAGGATTTGGTCCTCAGGGGTGACAGATGCAGGGACAAGGGACAAAGAACTCCAAGGTGGCTGTAATAATTTCTGGGGTCACCACCTTTTGCACTGAACTGCTGTCAGAGAGAAAATGGGGTGAGGTATGAGGGGGATTACATCTAAGGCTGTCTTTCTTTCTCCTTGACTTAGGGGAACCCAGCCCTGGCACAAGAATTTGAGCAACTGGAAAGTCATTGAAATGGAAATGGGCCTTAGGGTCTTATTTTCTCCATTTGCAAAATGTGGGTAGGAGCAGGGACCTTCCTCCCACTTCCCTAGGTGCCTTTGGAATTGCTAGGGGCTGGGTATTATTCTTATCACTAGGAGGGACTTACCCCCTGCAGGACAGCTTTTATCTGTGACACTGAATGAGCCCGTGGCTTTTGGTTGCTGCCCCTGGGCTGTTGATACACCACACCAGATCCCTGCCAAGCACCTAGAACAGGAAACACAGTGTTGTTTTTCCTCATGTGTTTGGATACTTTCAGTGTGTTTCCAGCCCAGCTCTGATCTGTGACTCATAAGGAATGATGCTGGTCACTGTGAACTGGGGACCCCCACAAAAAACTGGGAGTAAGTCTCTTATCAGCTACTGCTTATCACATGGACCGACTGATATATTTGTTCCAGACTTCCCTGAGCTCCATAATTTAATTTATTATATTTATGAGGTCTTCCTTATCTCCAAATACATTTTCCTCTTATTTATTGTTCAGGAGACACTTGGCAGAAGTAGTTAAGTACCTCAGTAATTTACGGTCATCATTAATTTCATGACTGCCGATTTATTAGTGTTTACACCTTCTGAACAAGCAGGTAAAGTATTCAATACAGTAAATGAATTTATCCCCAAACATTTGTCAGGCTGTATTTGTTAGTGTGAGTCTTTCTCTGTCAGTGCAAGGATAAACTATGGGACAGGAGAGGACAGTGTGGGCACATGTGAGATAATTATCTAGGATCAAAGACATGAGGGATTCCGTCAGGCAACCCTTTTTTAACCTGTGTATGCCTGAAGATCTTTGTCTGGAAAATAAAGACAGAGAATGCAAATTGCACTGAATGTTGGCTTTGGAAAAGAGAGGGATTTGTGAAAAGAAATATTATTTGCTCAAGTATTTTCTTTTAAATAGGAAAAAACAAATTGTACTTCTTGTTTTTGTTTTGAACTAAAACATTTTGAACTGTAGACCAGACCCAAAACGGCTGAGGAGCAATTTTGTTTCAAACTCTGTTTGACTAAGGTGCTATGACATTTCATGCAAGCTGTGATTTGAATATTCATCATCTCCCATAGGCAAAACTTCTCCCACCAGGTTTGTGGCATAGCTGCTTTTTCTTTTTCTCATCCATCTCAAATTCAAAGTGTTGAAAAAGTCCTACTGCAGGCCAGCTGTCTGGAGGCTTATGTGTAATTGTACTCCTGCTTCCAGCAGAGAGAAATCTGTGTAGTGCTAGGAATGATGTGTTGATGTTGAGTTTATACCTTGTCACAGGCTCAGTATGTATCTATTGGAAAATGCATCTACTTTCCTTATGCTTTTCTTTCCTTCTGAGAAGTGGGAAAAATAACTCTGGGCAAAAATTTCTTTCTGAATAATTTTTGGGGGTGGGGGTACAGAGCAGGATTTCAGTTTTATTATGATTTTCCACCTAACATCTCATTTTAAATGAATTCAGCCCCCAAAATATTTTGAATATTGTGCCACAGGGAGATTGGAGTTTACTGCTAAACCTTCTGTAATATATCATGGTTTCTCTTCTTATTGAAGGGAAGTTGAACATTTAGGAAATCTCAGACTGTGAAGTGTTAAGGGAGGTGTAGTCTTGCTGGTGAGACCAACTTTCAGGTGAGAATGGGATGGCACACAGCAAAATACACCCCCAAGACCTTCATGACAATCCTCCTTTAACAAAAAATATTTGCCTCTTAGTAGTACTTCTAGTACAAAATAAATTAAAAAAAGGTCCACGTGGAAGAGAAACTACTTTTAATTAAAAAGTATTCTTCATTAAAACATCAATTTTCTGATCATAGAATTGCTAAGGTTGGAAAAGCCCTCTAAGGTCACTGTTAACCCAGCACCATCACCTTGTTTACTGCTAACCCTTGTCCCCAAGTGCCACATCCAGACAGCTTTTAAATCCCTTCAGGGATGGGGACTGCCCTGGGAGGCCTCTGCCAGGGCTGAACAACCCTTTCTGTGAAGAATTTTTCCCTAATATTTAATATAATCTTCCCCTGATGCAGCTGGAGACCATTTCCCTCCTCCTGTCCCTGTTCCCTGGGAGCAGAGCCCGACCCCCCCGGCTGCCCCCTCCTGTCAGGGAGTTGTGCAGAGCCACAAGGTCCCCCCTGAGCCTCCTTTGCTCCAGCCTGAGCCCCTTTCCCAGCTCCCTCAGCCGCTCCTGGGGCTCCAGCCCCTTCCCAGCCCCGTTCCCTGCCCTGGACACACCAGTGTAAAGATACTTGCAGAGGAAATGTATCCATGAAACACTTGACTTTACTACTTTGCTTACCATTTTCTGTGTTTCTGTATTTTGAATCTTGCAAGGATTTTGGTTTTTGTTTGTGCATCCATTCTCTTACTAAAGCCTTACTTTGATAAATACTAATACGTCTACTAATAATACCAGCAATAACACTCTTTTGTCTGAGATGTACCTGAGAGCAGACTTTACCCACAACAGGCAGACCATGACTGGAGATTTTAGTTGTTCTCCCTCCCGGGTCCCCAGGAGCTGGTGGAAAGGGTGAGAGTGCCCTGTGCGTGCAACTCGAGGGAAGCCAGATGGGTGATAATGAGGCAGAGATTCCCAGGACAAAAGATAGCTTCAGGAACATTGCAGAGCTCTCAAAGCGTTTCCTGAGATCCTCCAGTTCCTAACAAAAATTATTGGCTTGCTGCAGGAATTACTGGGTGAAAACCCATGCTCGCCGTGATGTTAACGTAGGGACAGATGCTCCCAAGAGTTCTTTACAACCAAAGAATCCAAAATCCACTTAATACAGCTGTGCTTAGCCCAATGTTTACTCATAATAAAACATCATTAGAGAGACCTAGCCTTGAATTAGTGTTGGCTTTGTTCTGATGAAATCTGGCTGTACAAAGAGTATTCGGAGAGCCGCTCTGGCAGAAACACCCACCGTTGAGAGCTGCCAAAACGTGCTCTGCTTTACAGGCGAGGTCCTGCCCACGCCTGGGGAGCACTGAGGTGATGAATAAATTCACGACTTGCCGGAGAAACAGCTTATACTTTTTCTTTTTGCTCCACTGTGCAGAAAAGCCAGCTGGAGGCTGCAGCCGGTGAGGAAATCTGGGGTCACTCCTTGCTCTGGGCAGTGTGTTGGCCGTGGTGTGTGCTTGTAAGAGAGCTAGCAGAGCATCCTGCGTGGTGACCCATCTGGCCTGCTCCTGTGCAGGTAGCAGGGTGAGTTCAAGACAGCAGAAATCCACTATTCCCACCTCAGCTGTTCTGGCCTTGCTAGCCTTCACTGTTTCTGCCCCCTTCCTCAAAGCTTTTGTTGTTTTAGGTTTTTTTCGTCACTCAAGGAAAAAAAAAAAGAAAATCTCTTAGCTTGGTTGCAAAAGCTTTTTTCATTATGGTCTTTTATGTTGGTAGAGGTCTGTTTATATTTGTGTTAACTACTTGTGTAGTTTAGCTTAGGCCTGTTGAAAGTAATTAATATTCTAGATGTAGAAATGTTCACATAGGACATGGCCCACCTTCTGTCGAAATTAACAAAACTCAGTGATTTAGACAGGCCCTCTGAGAGAAAAAAGAGGGAGGAACCTGAAGTGCCCATATGCATCCTTTAAAGACTATTTCAACTGGAATGAGTCAAAATAAATATTGCAAATTGCACATCTTAGGCTCCAACAAAAGTATGCACCTACCTGCAGGACAGAAAGCAGAAGCTATTTAGGAGCATCAATAACTAAACTTGGGGAAGGAGGAAGGCAGGGAATGTTTATGGCAGATTTCAGCAGGTGGGATGGTTTCTTGCATGCAAGACTGTGGGAAGAGCGTGCTGCTCTGGGGTCTGTGTCCAAGTAGTCAGCAGAGAATCATTGAGGTTGGAAAAGACTTCTAAAATCATCAAGTCCAGCCTTTGACTGATCCCCACCTTGTCAACCAGACCAGAGCACTGAGTGCCACATCCAGGCAGTTCTTGAACACCTCCAGGGTGGTGACTCCACCACCTCCATGGGCATCCCCTTCCAATGTCTGACAACCCTTTCACTGAAGAAACTCTTCCTCATGTCCAACGTGAACCCCCTCTGGTGTAGCTCGAGGCCATTTCCCTCTGTCCTGTTGTTAATTTCGTGTGAGAAGAGACCGATTGTATCTTTATCCCAAAGCATGCACGGGGGAGGATTAAAACCTGAGTATTGATTGCACAAAGGAGAAAAAGGGATCACTTGTTTTAGGGAGCAGTGAAAGAGAAATCTTTTATAGTTGCATAACCCACAATTAAAAATTGAAACAATTTAAGAGAGATTTTTGTATACCATTACGTGTGTCTTAATTACTGTGTGTTCTGTTTTGCATGCTTTAGGTTTTATTTGGGCAATTTTTAGAGGTGCTGAGGAGCAGCAGCATCCACTGCTTTGAGCTAGAGTTGAGGCATGTCAATACTGTGAGAACAACAGAGCAAAGTGTGGCTGAACTGGGGGCATTTCCAGGCAAGGGTTCTCGAGCATGTTCACTAACAGATACCTGCAGCACGTCACAAAGTGACCACCCTCAGCTCACTGCCATCCTGAAGCAACTACAAATGTGGTTAGGGTGGCCAAGATCACAGGGATGTAGTGATAAATACTGCTTACTTTCCTTGAGGAGATTGTCCAAAGCAAGAAGAGAGCTGGACCCAGCACGTGGTGCAGCCACTGTCATCACAAGGAACCCATTAAGGTTAACCTCTTAAAGATAATGCTGGTATTTCTTGGGTTGCCTCCATTTTCCCCTAGACTTTTTTCGGCAAACCTCTCTGCACGTCTCACATCAGCTGGTGTTTTCCTGTCCACAAGGCATCGTGAGATTACGTGTTAGAGATAATATCACCTAACATCCTCCAGCCTGTGTCATCACTGTTAAATCTGACATGGCAAATGTTAGATATTTTATTTAATGGAGAACTTCCCTTCACCCCTGCCCACAGATGATATTTCTTCCTTCCATGAAGAATGATGGCAAACATTTCTGACAATAATTAATTTTCCGTTAATTATTTTCTATTTCTGTACAGTGTGTTCTTTTTATTCTAGCTCTCCTACAAATTTGGCGTTGAGACCCCTTCACCCTTTCCATCGATTCAAGCACAAGGTTCCATTCTTCATTAAGGCTATTTTAAAATCTGCAAAGAACTGTTTTCCAGATGTGGATATGCACAGACAGTAATTGCACTTCATGATCACTTCCAGCTGCCCTAAATGCCTGCCAACAAATTCCCATAAGGAGTGCATGTTTTGTGCTGCAAATCAGGGAGAACATTGTAAAATGATAATGTGTTGCACACTGCAGTACCTACAAGAGTTATGGACTTCATAACTGAACTAATTGGAATTAGGCTTTACTGTAAAGGTCAAGAAAGTTGCAAAGAAATGCAATCTTAGTAAATTAATCTGTTGGGTTGTTTTTGAGTACCATTGAGCACCTGTTTGTTTGATAATGTTATTTTTTTTGGTGAATTATGTAGTTGAATACTCTGTGGATGCCTTATAAGCTTGCATAACATGGATATGGCTATCTCGTATTTTGAACTTGGACATGTAATTAGATACCACATATTCTTGTACCAAATAAAACATTTGCCTCCTGGAACTGTTCTGGTGTGACCAGAACTTATAGCTATGGATCACATGTTCTGCAGGTGTTAATAGCCTCCGCTTCATTGATACCAGTAGAGATATGTACACACTGGTAGAACTGAACTCAGTACTGTATTTTTGTTATTTCAACAATTTAATTTTTAAATAGGTGTTTATATAGTTCCGTAGCAGTTTTCTCCCTTTTTACTTGCACAACCTTATGATTCTTGGCTGAGACACAGTTTAGTGAAAGAAGAACAGCAGAAGACATCACTTATAACCTCAGAGTGAATAATAACATCCTAACCAGCAGAGCAAGTGCTTTAGCAGTCTTTAAAAAAAAGCCTAGTGGAAGGTGTTCCTGCCCATGGCAGGTTGGAATGAGATGATCTTTAAGGTCCCTTCCAACTCAAACCATTGTGGGATTCTATTAAAGCACGTAGTCATTCTTGAGCCAGGGGTCTTCAATTTTTTCTACCTTAGTTTTTTAATTTTTTTTTTTCTCAAAATGTGAGAGTTTTTTCTGAAAATGTGGATTGTAATTTTGCAAAGTTCTGACTACAGGTTTTCTTCCCTTGGTCAGCTTTTTTCTTGCTACCTCCTTTAGGTGTAATTCCTACACACCCTAGAGATCACATGTTGATAACTACTCCATGTCTTATGAGTGTTTATCTCATAACTTCTTTCTACAAATACATTAAAGCCTTACTAGAGGTGTATTCAAGCTGCAGTTCTTTTCTGGAAAGTAACTCACTAACAGTTTCCTGTGGTCAGGATTCCAGGGTTCAGGCCTCCCAGCAACAAGGAACATCATGGCTCAAGGTGCTTTCTGTGTGAGGTAGATGTAATATGTGTGTAGGCAGTCCCTATGATTGCTCCTGATGAGTACACATCTGAATACTTTGCTAGCTGAATGAAATGTCCTAGTAAAAAAAATTTTACAGCTTAAGTGTCAGAACTACAATTAAGAAAAAAGTAGGTGAAAATTAGACTTCTAAACCACTATTTCACCCGCCCAAAAAGTGCTGGTAAACTTTGTAAGCCTGGTGAGCATTTGGCAAGCCCTGTCCATGCAGGAGTTTCTGGGTGCAAGACAAAACTGAAAATTGAAAATCAGGAAATATGAATTCCCTAAGGTTTCTTCAGTGTGGTACCTAAAGCAGCTTAAGGAAAGAATATCATTATCCTGCTATAAAGTTAATCAAAATCTGTCAACCACATAGGGTTGTCAGAGTTCAAGGAGTATCTGGAAGATGCTCTAGAAATATGTCTTAGTTTTGGTAGTCCTGCAAAGAGTTGTACTTGATGACCTTAGGGCTCCCTTCCAGGTTGAGATGCTCTGTTTCTATGATTGTATGGGTTATTTTAGAACATGACAAGCAAAGGAGAGGGGATGATTCTGAAGTAGGCTGTGGGAGGGTTAGGTACTGTAGAGAAGTCCACAATGAGTCTCCCTCTGCTTCAATTCCCCTGCTGCAAGCAATGTCTTGCCCTCATCCATGTGCTCATCTTGCTCCAATTACAAAGCCAAAAAGGGGCTTGAGCAGACTCATCAGCCCCAGAAGTGGATGACTCCTGTCCTGCCAGCTCAGTGCACAGGCGTCATGGGATTGCATCAGCCTGAAACACCTCACAGAAATATCCCAAACAAAGACAGAGGCACCTGTGGAACGATCTTGATTATGCTCTCTCCTGCTCTCATTAGACCGTACAATACCCCATAGCTCTGGCATTTGTTCCCCTGAACAAGAACAGACCATGGGGCTTGTGGCAGGACATGCCTACCCCCCCCCTCTGCCACAGGTTAAGCAGCTTGTGTGCAAGAGACAACATGGGGGGGGCACAGCCCAGCTGTGAAGTATCTCTGGCGCCAAAGGGCTCAAGCCCCAGCTAAGAATCAACATCTTAGTCTAAGATGCAAATGTGGAGAGAGATAGAAGAGATATTCTTGACCGAAAGACACGGTTTTTATGTCTATAAAAGCCCACACAACTTTCACAGAGGCAGAAGTCTCTTACACACTCCTTTGGGAAACGTGTGAGAGATTTCTCCCTGGAGCCTTGCGCAACTTCCAGGTCACTTCCCTGGGATTGAGAGAGAGGACTTCGATGCACATCCCTTCAGAACTGATTGGTAAGATACATTGAATCCTAAGCTTATACTATTTTTTCGCTAGCTGAAACTGAAAAGGTACCATTTTTCGTGCACTGTATATTAACTACTAGTAGTCTCTTCCTTTTGTTCTATTCCTGTGTAGTATTTAGTTTACTTTAAGTCTTGTTAGTTTCCCTGTCTATTAATAAATGATTTATTCTATAATAGACAGAATCAGTCATCATTAAAACAACTTACGAATGAGGGTAGGTTTTGGGGTGCTGGCCGCCTCAATAAAGTTACTGTCTGCTGCCAGAGGCCTGGGCAGGAGACAGGGTTAATCTAAACCCCCACATCCATTCGTGACAGGGCTGCAAGTGTCACACTCAACATCCTGAAGTGCAGAGTGAGTAGAGTCCTTCCTATGAAGTCACCAGAATTTTGACTACTTTTTACACAAATATACACACATGGACCCACCCAAGGCATTATCTTCACTCTGACAAAGCATCTCTCATCATCATCCTCTTAATTTCCTGAAGCTTTTCATGATCTTCAATATATTGCATGATAACATGATGTTGATTTTTCCTTTACCAAATGTGAGATCTTCATAATAGAATGTACCCTGTTGGGTACAAAATACCTCTTCCAATGCACAAACAAATCAAGGCTAAAGGGAAGATGTCTCCATCTAAGCTGTTCATCCTTGGTTCATTTTTTTTCCACATTTGATGGTGAGAAGTTCTGAATCATCAGATTTAAAATTAGAAGTATTGTCCTTTGGAGAGATTCCAGTGAGTAGGGTGACCAGCCAGGATGACTTTTACATTTGAGACTTGTAAATTTGACCACCTACATCCCAAGCTAAGTTTCGTCACTAGGAAAAAGTGGTGGATTCCACCAGAAGCTTCTTCAGGACTCCAAGGATTGGTGCCTAGGAGTAGGCAGCACAGGAGCATTTTGACGATGCTGGTCCTAAAGGGGGTCCTCCAGTCATTAATTGACTGGTACAACATCTCTGACAGCTTCAGCAAGCACTGGTCATGGCTGGATGCCTGATTTGGAGCCCAGTGTGGTGAACAGACTCTCAACTGACCATTTGTTGGATTGTATGGTGAGCCCTGTGCCTCCATGTGACATTATCAGCCCGACAATGCAGCTGCAGCAATCCTTTCTCACCGTAGGTGGAGGTCTCTGGCCACAGCAGCCCTGTAGGCAGCACTTGCCACTTTCTAGACAAAAGAAAGTTCTTTTCTACATGTCTTGGTAGGTGGGAAAGCACTTGTAGCTGGGCACGGGGAAAGGAATAACAATCTTTTGTTATGAGGTTTTGTCATAACTGTGCCTGTATGTGTTCTGGGGTAAAAATTCTCCAAAAACATTATTTTATTGTGCCTCCATGAACAATTCCTCATTCACAACCCTCCCACACCCAGGCACTCACACATGACCAAGGTTCATAGCTGAAGATTCTGACGCACAATTCATCAATGACTCTTTTCAGCAGTGAGCCTTTCTGGTGATGGATTTTTTGCTCTGCTCTCCAGCTGACCCAGCACCTCAGCTATCCCGGTGTCTAGCCCAGAATCTCTTGGTTTTCTCATCTCCTTTCTGTTTAAACATATCTATTTCTTAAAGTTAAGGCTTATTGAAATTTCAGGAGGAAAGAACTCCTGCCAAGAAATACAGTTTTGTCAAACCTAATTTTTGGCAAGAGAATGTCAGCTCTACGTACGTGCACACAAAAAATTTTGCCGGTGAGAAATTCAAAAGAACAAAACCATTTTGAGTGATCGTTTCAAAACAAGATGAAATATTGTGTTACAGTACAACCTAAACTACCATTTTTTTCTTTTCAGTAAAAGTCCCCCACATTTTTATAAATCATCATTTTGGTTTGAAATGTAAACTTGAGATAATTTTCCTTTTGGGTTTTCTTGGAAACTTCTCAAGCAAGTGAATTTTTTTAAAGCCTACAATCCGGGACTTTTTTTTTTAGGGAAAAATGTTTTTTCATTTGCTCTACTTCTAATTTTCAAATTCCATCTCAGGATTTGCCGTACTATCCTTGTATAGAGCTACTCTTCACTACAGAGGATTTTCCTGTATCTTGTATTCAATGTAACTAATAGCTACAAGTGAAAAATTTTATTTTACACTCCAATAAAAGGGGCAAGTTAAATGATTTTGTTCTGGTTATGCAGAAGGCTGTCACAGAAAAAAGCAGCAAATTTTGTGCCTTAGATGGCCTCAAGGGATGGAGATTTATTACTGGCTCAAGCACTCTTCCTGCAAAGTGGAGGGGATCTATCTGAGTGGAAGGACCATTTTAAAGACCTGGCCTTTTCAAGGTTGATCTTCAAAGTGTGCTGCACCATCACAGTAATTCCACTGCTGCTTTTCTACCTTCCCTGCCTGCATTTCTGATCATGCCCCACAGATCTGCTCATTTCAGCACTGCTGTACAAGCCTTGCCAGGCTGCAAGGCTTTGCCAGGCTGGCTGCCTCTGTCCTTTTCAACTCCACACTGCTTTAGAAAACAACTCTTACCCTTTGCAACCAGCCTGAAGCCCTGTAAGGCTGTTGGTTTTAAAGGGGGGTTTAGACAGCAGTTTTTTTGCTCTTTCTTGATAAACCACCCCCCAGTCATAGGTAGAAAACCACCAGGGCTCATCTGTTTTCTTGACCTTTCTCCCAAAGAAATCAATATGTGCAGGTCGTCAAGCCTATTGAACTATGTGGCAGCAGAGAGGATGTTTCATATACTCAGCCCTCTTTTCCCAGCTGGAAAACCAAAAACTGGAGAGGGCTAAGGATTCCCTCAGAAGATTTCTGCAAGGCCCTGTATTGCAGCAGTCTTTCACACCAAGGTATGTGAGGCTAATGCCCAAAATAACAGCTCTCAAGCCATGATGAGAATCTTACAGAAAGCACTTACCACTCTTAAGCCAAAATCAATAGCAAATTTTTTTTCCTTAGCTCAAAAGGACAAAACTATTTGTTTCGCCATCACACCAGCAGGCCATTCCTCGAGATGAGCTGCTTCCATCAAAGGCAGCAGTGCCTGCAGAAACAGAATTAACCTAACTTCACTAGCCTCTAATCATAGAAGGATTAGGTAATTCTATCTGTTCAAAGTGGATAAACAGTTTCAATTGCCTACCATGGTAAGTGGGTCTGTTTTAAATTTAGAAACCTTTCATAGCCTTCAGATAGTGTCTTTCTTATGACCTTGAAAGCAGAAAAATCCCTTTTGAGGCCCTGCCCATGTTTTGATTCTTCCTTATGGAATGATACTGAGAAGTTGCTCTGAAGTTGGATGTTTTTGCCAAGTGCTATGTCTCTATTAATGTAAAAATATATCTGTAAGGTCAGTTGGGCTGTACTTCTGCCTATTACTCCTTCTGAATTAATGTGCCACCTTGTCCTTCCTTCCTTCCT
>VWZT01007245.1:0-16265 GCA_013397055.1 Pachycephala philippinensis
GGGGGCTCAGCCCGGCCCAGCCCAGCAGGGCCTGGGACCCCTCTGGCTGAGGGACCGGAACCGCAAGAGGCTGACTTCCCCGCACCAGTGCCCCTTTATATGCAAAATCGTGAGAAGCGATTGGTCTAAAACCCTGTCTATCAACTCAGTCTCCTCAAACCACCACAATGCAAAAGACAGATAATCCAGAGCTGAGCCAACAGGTGGGAGAGCTGGCATTCAAGGTCTTCCACCAGGCTGATTATAAAGGAATTCCACCAGGAACCTCTTTGAGATGTGTGCTTTCATCAGAGATCTCCCACCTCTAGCAGAGGGGATTATTTAGGCATTAAAATACAACTACCCTGTGAAATAGAGTAAAACTCATCCCATGTCCTGAATTTACCAAGTTTTGGCTAGCAGGATATTTAAACTGTAGAGTTTAAAACATCCCTCCAGCAGAGGTTTATGTTAGACTGGCAACACTGATATCCAAATAAAAAAATACTACTCTACAATGTGATGTCTGGAGCCTGCAGAATACAGAATGAGTTCAAAAAGCCACTTCCCTCTTCACCTTTGACACTAACCAGGTTTACATTTCCCTCTCTGTTAGTGGACACTCTTTTCTGGTGTTCTTTTTTATTCTTTTATGCCTCAATAGGTTTTTCTTGCAATATATACTGAGGCCAGGTTCACACACGCTTGGGTGACTTCCAAGAACTCAGAATTTCACTTAAGGACCAAAAATTAATCTAGTTCTGATCAGAAAAAATATTTTATTCATGGAAGTGATAGTTTGATAAATTCGAAGAGGTAACATTTATGAAACCCTCTCCCTTTCATAGTCTTCGTTTAAATTAAAACCAACCAAAGGATTATGTAATCTATTTTATTATTTGTATGGAACATCGCTTCAGTTAAAATTAAAAGGAAATGCCATTAAATTAAGCAGCAGTCGAAGTCATTTTTATATGACTCCTAGCTCTTAATAAAAACATATCTATTCGTGTAATTCACTATAATGTTGGATAGCAATAAAATGTCTTCCTCATTACAATCAATACCTATGAATAGCAAAGACCTGCAGTGTGCCATGGCCTTTCTCAACAGGCAGCCTCACTTGGTGGTAAGGAAAATTGCTATCGTCTTATATGAAACCATTTTAGCATCACCCTGAGCTTAATAGAGCAGTCTTTCATTGCCTGTTAACAAGCTGAGCTATTGCCAGGAAGTGTTTAAACTGACAAACGATGTCAACGCTCTTTCCTTGCAAAGATTAATCTTTTTGGGGTGTGTAGTGTATTAACATTAGTTTGATTTCTTTCGAAACATATGTTCATTATTTTATTTGACAAACTGGTCTGTTAGTTCAGGAGGACACAGAAGGTCTCTCAGTAACAATAGCCAGGTATGAGCACACTGACGGTAAGCAGGAGTCCCTTTTGTTTGTGCTTAAATTCATTGTAATTTCAGATGCATTAAAATATGGAGCAGATACAAATGTTAAGGGCTGCATTGTGCAGCCCAGCCTTGTGCTCGGTAGTCACAAGTTGTTCTATGCAATATGCAAGACTTTGCTATTATAGTGACAACCCACATATATCAAATGTGATGGAGTGACAAACGTCTCGTAAAGGCCAGACGTGCTGACATTACACAGGCTTTTATAGTCCTATATGTACTTGCAGCTGCACAAAATGCATACTGATAATAGCATACATAAAACAGGACAAATGAAGGTGCACGGTATTTATAGAGGTTTGGTGTAAGGTGAATGGTCACATAAAGAAATTCAAGAAAAGAATGGTTGCATTACTCTGTATTCTGGAAAGGAAAAGATCAATCCTAAAAAATTTGTTAACAGGAGAAAAATGAGACGTGGGCTTTTTGGAAACATACATCAATTTTATGATTTCAGCAGTTGGGGTTATAATATGGATGCATTCTTTGTGCTACAAGATCTTCCAAATTACACAAATGGTCAAGCAGACTTTGCCTATCTGCATTCCATTTTTGTAAAGCTTTCATAGGCAGTTAGAGACAGTAAGAGGCAAGAAGAAATACCGAAGAAGAATATGGGCTGGTGTGTGCTGCTATAGGCACCTTCCTTCCTGCTTTATTTTATTGCAACCATAATTTATTGCAAGGTAACCCCTTTCAACCCTCATGGCACAAAGCTGTGCTGTACTTATCCTGCTGCCTCTTTTGCTGAGTGCTCTTCAGGTATACCCGGTGGATGATACCTATTATTTTTTGAGTGTCATAGAACCAGTAGTGGTTTGGCTTCTAAGTCGTACAGTTAGGATTTTCCTTTTCAGTAAGCCTGGCAAAAAGAAATCGTAGTTTCTATTTTTTACTTGGTTTTACTCTCTGCACCTTCCGAGGAGCTTCATCAGATTTTCCAGATTATAAAGTTGTTGAGGATTACATTTGTTGCACATAGCTCAGTTTGCAAGCTCCAGTGCAAGCTGCAGGTTGAGCTCTGGGTGGGAGCCTGAGACAAGAGGCCATGAACTGCCAGCATTTGGGGTAACAAAGGCGTGAGGGTGGGTGACAACAGCCAGGTGAATGGGCACTGAGAGACACAGCAGCAGCCGGAGTCTCAGGAAGATAAGCAAGAGTTTTGCACACTTGGATTGTGAGGGTATAAAAGCCCAGAGATCCTTTGTTTGGGGCACTAGCTTGGGCTGTTTCTGTGTTGTTCGACCATGAACAAATGGCTTTATGAAATGAGACATCAGAGACTGCCATGGGAAACCTGGTGTGACTGTGTGAGTGGGGTGAGCGGGGGGCCAGGCTGGGCTTCTGTCGGGTCACTGGGGCCGCCTGCGGGGAGCGGGCTTCGGTCCCAGCAGTGAAGGTCTGGCCTTGGGAGTGTGACTGCCAGGGACCCTCGTGAAGGGTCAGAGTGGGAAGTTTCCGTAACAGAATGGAGTTGGATGTGAAGGGGAAGGAAGATGCAATTAGTTGTCTGGATGCTCTAATTTCAGCTGGTTTTCATGAAATAATTAGCAATTTCATAATGTTTCTCGATTTGAGCTGGAACAGTTATTAGGCTCTTCAAATAGAATCGAAGTCCAGAAGCAACCAGAAAACCCCCTTGAAATAAAGTAAGGATCTCTCATTGAGTGTTACTTTTTCATTCCCCTGTCTAATATAAACTTAAGTTGTAGCCTTTTTGCAACATGTAGTTAGTGTGTGGAGAAAAGTTACTCTTTAAATATAACTGTTTTTCCTTATGCCCTAAGGAATGTTTGGAATACTACAGTGATTCAAAAGGAAAAAAAAAGAATTAATAACTTTCTTATGCCAGCTGTGGGTTCAAATCCATATTTCTTGCTACTTTTCTCAAGATATGTAAGCCTAGAAATAAGGTTTCAGAGTAAGAAAAAAACCAAAAATATAAAGAAATACAGAATCTCACAAAGGTGGGGATTGTCTTCTTTTTTGCTTGAAAAATCTCACGGAATTAAAAGGAGGACAGAGCAGTGCTCTACAGTGCCCTGAAAAACAGTCCTCCTCTATATCCTGGAGAAGGAGGATTTTGCATCAAAATCAGGCTCATGCTACAGTAAGTCTCAATACAAGCACTGTATTAGTTGAGACATGGGGAAAATGAGAGGAGGGAGCAATCAAAAGGGAAACATACAGGAAACTCCCACTTAATTTAAAACACTTCCAAATCACTAAGTTCCTGAAATAATGCTTGAGACAACTCTGAAATTTCATGCAATCTAATTACATACCACAAAACAAGATAAACGTTTTTCAAGAATCTGTTCTCCCTTTTCCCTTTCCGTGTCTGTGAAATGCCAGTGATCATTGAATGTACAGCCCTCTAGATCAGGAGACCAAGTTAAATTGAGTGCTGTCACTGCATAATAACAATGTTCCTCTTCATAAAGGGTTTGTTATTTTGTGGGCCAAAGGTTTCCTGTTTCCCTAAGCTGTGGGATTTAGCACAGTTGTGTTAGTCCTGAGAATTTTATGCAAGAGCCAGTAGTTATGCTCCTGATATCACATACCTATCAGAAGTTTTAACTAGCTATACTCCGTGCGCTTGAGAGAAAAATTTGGGCACGCATAATTTTATTTCTAGTTCTTTATAGGCAAGGTTTGAAAGACACTTTCCAAAATGCCAAGTTGATCTGCTTTTTGGAAATAAAATAAATTTTTGTTAGTTTTTTTATAACTTTTTACCTGAGATACCTTATTTTGAATGTGTATATGAGAAATGGCCCTAACCAAATGATAAAAAATAATGCCTGTGTGGCAGGACATGCATACCCCCATTCCTCTGCCACACATGAAGCAGCGTGTATACAAAAGATAACATGGATGAGTTACAGCCGGGTTGTGGTGGCCTATCTCTGACAAAGAGATAAGGACTTNAGAAAGTAGAAGGTTAGTATACTCTAAGAAGTTTGCATATCACTAGGGATGAGACCAGTTTTCGTCATCTGGTCCTCATGACTATTTAAAAAAAATGCAGAAGGCATTTCTGTGCGATGTACCATAAAACAGTTAGGAAGCAGAAATCTTTTTGTTCGTAATCAAGTAATTGTACTTCTGTTCCAAAATATGTTTATCCATACCCTGAAGTTTTGGAGTCTAGCTTGTTATAAGTTCTGGGCTTCTAAACATTTACACTTACTTTGAGCAGATTTTAATTTTTGTAGAAGATCTCAATGCTAAACAGAAACATTTTCACTGAAGACTGCATCTGCTGTAAAGGAACAGCAAATGGTGTTAATATCAGTGAAGATATTTACACATGGAGGCTTTTCTTGGGTTTTTTGTTAAGTTTTCATAAAGTCTGTGGAACATTTCTCCCCTCATCTTCCTGCACCAATACATTAAAGCTTCCCAGAACAGCAGGGATGCTGTATTAGCATTTGCATTGTGTTCGTAAAATTGTCATCAGATTCCTTTTGTTCAAGTAGATCTCATACGATCTTTCTGAATAGCTGAAGAAATAAAATCAGCTTGCTATCTGCAAAAGGAATGGATTTTCTGGGAATCAGAGGGTGGCCCTAGGAAAAGAGTACTGTTAGGGAGTTTGAATCCAGATCAAATAACAATCTCAAAAGTGTAGGGAACACGGACAAACATAGGACCTCTCTCTTCGGAGAACTGGACCAAATCCCTTTATTGAAGTCTGCTGTACTAATTGCTTAAGAAATCTTTCTTAGATTGCTTTTGACTGCATGCAGGTGAAACTTCATTATTAAAAAAAGGCAAACAAAAAAAGCCCGTTGTAGTTTCAAGTACTTTGTGGTCAGTCTGTGGTTTCTGCTGCTTTATGCATTAATCTGTAAGCAATGTAGCTGGCCAAATGGAGGGATATGCAAAAAATCCTATGGTTTGGAAGCAGGTAGCTGAAACAATGTACATTTATTTTCCTGCTTCAGTCGTTTAGTATTGTCTGGAGAAATAATTTAACAGTGTGATTACAAGAAAATATATGCACAATTTAATGTGCGTAACCAAGGAAATGCTGAGGTCTGCTAGGAAGGAAGAGGATTTATTTTGGAGCCTGTTTATAAAAATGTGTATTAATTGGAATCTCAGGATTGTGTCTGAAATTCAGTTTCCTGTTTTGACTTCCAGTTTCTCAGACTCTGCCTGTGTGAGAGCTGAATCTCTCAGAAATGCTGACGTTAATTTTTAGGCTTTGAATCCAATTTTGAAGGAAGCTTTTACTGCGGGGAGTTGAATTAGGGCCTATAAACTGTATAGTGTGTGATGACACATGGAAAAGATGTGGTAGCTTTTTATAATAAGGGCTTGTGCTTTCAAATACTTGACACTTTTTGAAACTTTATAAATGCAGTTTCTCTTTCAATTGTCCTCTGAATTCTTGCTGCCCCATGCAAACTTTGCCTGGATAGAAAAAAATGATCCTCTCTCTCCATCTTGTGAGTGGAAACATAAGGCCATTTTACTCATAGATAAGTGTCCAGGCTTTCAGAACAGGTTTCAGGGAGAATTTTAAGATCCAGCCTTGCACTGACAAGTTGAATTTAGTGCTGTTAAAAAGCATGCTATCCTGTTCCAGTGCATTTAGGAATGGGTTTACACTAATAAGTTCCAAAATCTCTGCTGCTTTTCTGCTCATTTTCATTTAAGGAGTGTCTTTCATGGCTGACTCAAAATCTGTAGCTTGTGGATCTCAAGCAGACTTTTGCCCTTCCTATAGTCTTCTGTTTAGCTCTGATAGTATATGTTTTAGTTTAACAACAAGAATACAATTTTGAGCAATGATCATGCTGGAAATCCTTGGTGAAGCTGTGCAACTGCATGGCTTCTGAATTCGCTGTCTAAAATCAGAAATTCACATCTAGTATCTTCAAGGTCAGACATCTGAAGCAATTACATCATTTTGCATTGATGAAATATTGCATTAGTAGTATGTAAATGTTGATGAAGTGTTATTGACATTCACTGGCAGCTTGTGTTTGCTGCTACTGCAAAAAACCTTATATTTCTGAAGACTTTTACAGCACAGGTAAACAGTTTTACATAAAAGTTCAGTGATCACATAGAGAGCTGCTTACAAATATGTTAACTAATGATTTAATTATGTCTCATTTATAAAATATGAAAAAGCTTTTTTTTTTTTTTTTGGTTTGTGAGATTAATTCTTTTTTTTAGGGATTTGTGGAAATGAATTCACAATACTCAGTTCACTAAACATACCGACACATATATATAATTCTATTTCAAGCACAAATGTCCCCTTGGATGGGACTTTGTACAACCAGGTCTGGTGGGAGCTGACTCTGCCCCTGTCAGGGGGATTGGAACTAGATGATCTTTAAGATCCCTTCCAACCCAAACCATTTTATGATTCTGTGATTATTAAACCCATGATCATAGCAATGCAGTGAGCAATCTTTATCCCTCTGTCAAGAAAGAGGTCCAAAACCAGCTCCTTGGACTGTTTGGATTCTCCAGTGTAAAGCTCTGTTTTATAGTCACTGAAAGACACATCTTCATCCCTCAACCCTATTGTTGGAAGCTCTGAAGCTGATCTAGGTGTTTGCTAAGGAGAGACTTGTTTGTTGTACTTTGGATATTCTGAAATTGTGTGGAAGAGATAAAGCATTTGTTAGTATGTCACAATACCCACTTACAAATCTGCTAAGCAGTCCTGGATGAAAAATCGTGGCAAGCATGCCTAGCTCAAATCTGTGTAAATTAAAAATATTTAAAAAAAGTTGGTTACCATGCTGTCTATTTTGCATGTTGTAAATGTTTCTAAAAACTGATCAGTAAGTAAAAGAAAAAAAAATGCTTTGTTTTTTGACATCAACATTAAAACTGATGGA
Source organism: Pachycephala philippinensis (assembly GCA_013397055.1). Taxonomy (NCBI): domain Eukaryota; kingdom Metazoa; phylum Chordata; class Aves; order Passeriformes; genus Pachycephala; species Pachycephala philippinensis. The sequence goes on from VWZT01007245.1 coordinate 7,314, forward strand.
AAGGTGTCTCTATGTCTGTATGCATTACATAGAGGATTATACTTCTCCATGTCATTCAGGTTCCTTTTGGGAGAGAACTGCTTCCTTGCAGAAACATTAGCTTTATAGCTAATCTTTCTTGAATGTCAGTAGGCATCTGGATAGATTTACTTGTTCTCCTTCAGTTCTTTCTGCCTTATTAGCTTCTACTTTTGTTAGGACCTAGTTTTACACTTCCTCCAACTAAAACAGACATTTTCTTAAGGGGGCAAAAATAACTTTGATGAGTCAGGTATCAGTTCCTGTGTTTGGTGGTCATCTCTAAGTAAATGAGGTGGGCTCTTACACTGCCCTCCTGTCTGGTGACCTGCTCAGAAGTGTCTCCATCCAACAGACTTAATGTCTTCTATGTCCATTTCTGTAATCTGTGAGTCTCTGTACTCAGAATACAATTGATGCAAACACATATAGGAAATAATGTGTGTAGCCATTACTGAGTCATGATGGTTCCTAGACATAGTGGTAGCTATCCACTTTGAGAGGACAACCCATTGATATCCTTGTCAATCTCCACCCTATTTTTTCTAAATATACCATTCTGAATCCCATAACCCAGTAATGAATCTAAAATCTAAGACATAGCTCTAAGGTTCATAACACTCAAATGTGTGTTAACACAACGTCTTGCAGTTTTCATGCTGCTGGTGTGAATAACCATAATTCAACCTTAAAGTGTCGCAAATGTTTAGACATGAAATAAAACCATAGTTTAACTTAAGTAGTAAGAGAGTGAAGAAAAGGACTACAGTTGTCTCAACAAGACAGATGAGGGAGAGTAATGCTGAATGACAGCACTAAATACAGTAAGATCCAGCTGGAAAGTGAAAGAGATTACAGCAACTTTTGTTTGTACTGTCCCTGCTTCCATTTTTCCCTTTTTCTCAGCCAGACAGGTAAAATGTGAGGATCCATGTGGTGCACTGTGCAGCCCCGAGGCCCACCTCATGAAGCAGATTGAAGGATCCTATTAGTGCTTGTTTGGCCCACTGTCCCATCACCCAGCACTGGCGAGCCTGGTTTTGTCCCTTTCTTCCAAGCCAGTTTAAAGCTCTGTCAATGAGCCACACCTAGCTCCTGTGCTAGAGCTCTTTTTCCCCTTTGATATGTGTGCATCACATCAGGTATCCGTAGGCCAGGTGTTGAGTAGGTCATTCCATGGGTATTTATCCTACTTGAAAAGTTAGATTATAACTACATTTTTTTTCAGAGAATGCTATCATGTACCCATTCCTAAGTAGCAATTAGTTTAATTTGGGTTTGCTGAGGACAATTTGATTATTACCTATTGGGATTGCAGTCAAAGATCATGTTTGACTACAAGTTTGGGAAGATACTCTTTGGCTTTTGCTATGACAGGAAAGCTGGAAAACGATTCAGCTAACCTGGAACTAGTTGGAAGCATAATTCCTTCATATTTATACATGAAGGGACCAAGAAAGGAATACTTCTGTTGATCTGAGGTGGAACAAGTTTGCTAAATTCATAAAGTTACTTCGAATTTTCATGAATGCCATCAGGTGTCCAAGTTTTTAAATTGCATACTTTAGGAAGCCAGTCAATCATATTCCAGTAGTGCTTTCTATCTGTACTTTTCACTTTATGCTATAAGTAGAGGAATGAATTAGTACTTAAAGGAAGACTATAAACATTCTGATTGCCTGTAACAGGAGTGATAGATTTTATGTTGTATATCTTTTCAGAGAGTTTTCATGAGGACCCTTCCCCTCCACAGCATTTTAGGATTTTATGGATTGATTACTAAAGCTAAAAAAAAAGATAAATCTGTTTCATGACAATTTCTGCTGCATCTTGCCCTTCTGTCAAATTGATATATGGGCTTTAGAACTTTAGAAGGAACTCTGAGATACATGAAAATGGACTGTTCAAACTCTTTCTTCCCTAGTGTAGAGTGCATGTAATTATATTAATAAACTTCTGATTTTTAAAGTGAAGAGAGTTATATTATAGAGAGGTGAATAAGCAGGTGAAACAGCACTTAATAAGGGATGAAGAAGAAGATGAAGGAAGGCACAGGGTCAGAATCTGGGGAATGCAGAGGTTGTGTGGATGGGAAGGGCTGCCCCTCTTTGCTGAAGGTGTTTGATGAAAAGTTTGATTAAATAGTCTGCAAGGTGAAGGCATATCCTGAGTATAAGGAACCAGACATACCACTTGAGATAAGTCATAGGCTTTATATCTGAGGAGGATGGAATTATTAACAGATATATAGAAAAGATAGTAAAGATCTCTCAGGCCAGAGAGTAAAATTACGAGTTCTCTTTTGAGCCACTATTACTTTAAGCCAGTAGTTAAGAACTTCTTGAAAGGTATCAGTGTTACGTTAAAGCAAAGTTAGAGAAATAGGAATAAAAAGCCGAAAGGAGTGATCCCAAAAGCTGCAACATGACTGGATTTCAAGGAAAAAAAACTTGTGCCAGAAGCATTTAAAGATTTGGAGGGTGAAAATTAAGCATTGATTTTGCTTTTGGCTAAGAAAAAGCATCAAGAATCTTTCTGAGAAACTTGTGTCCATGGAATATAAGGACAGAAGTTACGCTGAAGTAGAGAAGCTACAGATACTAAGTGTAATTAGAGAAAAATATGAACTCGGAGATAAGTGTAAGAAAATGTTAAAGGTGCTGGCATCAGCAAATGTAGGTGGTTGATTATAACTTGTTTCTGTTGTGGTTTTTATCCAACTGAAATGACTGAGCATTTGGACAGATAGGCTCTGCCTGAAGAAGTTACCATATCTGTCTTTTGTCTCGCTTCAAACACTATGAGGAGGACTGGAAAACAGCTTATGCAAGTCTTAGTTTTCATCATATTGCTGCTCCAGGATCCAGAGCACTATTAAATACACTACTACTGCTACTACTATTAATAATAATGATGATGATGATAATAACAACAACAGCAAAACAACCACCTCTGTTGGCAATAAGAACATATGAATAATAGCACTGGATCAATCCGAAGAGACATTTTACTGATACTGTACATCTGAGAGCCACCACTATCAGATGCTGAAGGAAAAGTAGAAGTTCTAGGGAGCACACAATGAAGTTCACATACTTGCCCAGCCTCCAGCAATTTATAGGTCTTGGGGTTTTGTTTTTGGTTTTTTATTAATATTTCTTAAATTAATTTCTTCTGTGACTTAGGCAGCATTGCATTTCACATTTCAGTACATTTAATGGTGGGCATAGCCTGACATAGCCAGTCATTTTGCTATGGAAATGATAGCTGTGGGTAGAATCTGACATAGACTTCACTTGTGGTCCTCCCTAACCTCTTCTTGCATTAGAGAACTTTCTTTTAAAGATATTGCCTCAGTCTATTTGTCTTTCCATGATTTCCTTGTATAAAGTACTGTTCTCTTTCACTTACTATGATTTGCCATGTTCAAAAAGGCAGGAGAGACAACAAGATTTCAAAGGCTGACAAAAGATAAGGGTATTGTGGCTTTGTTTTGTGAAAAAATGAGAAAGTAAGAGATAGTTCTTATGGAAAAGATTGTGTCACTGCATGTTCTTTTTTATATCTTTGTAGCTTTGGACTTTAATAACGTTGGTTACGCAGCTGAATACCTGTCAGATTTCAAGGATTTGGTCTGAGAATCAATATTTTAGTGTTGGACTTTAAAACCTATTCCTCAAATCTCAGGTCTTAGAATAAAACCCCTAAACAGTTCAGTGATGTAAGACACATCATACTGCTCCTGTCTGGAAATAGTATGACTTTCTTTTTTTTTTTTTTTTAAAGGGATTTTGAGTGTGTTATTTTAAGTGGCTTTAATTCTAGTTAGTTTTATTTTTTGAAAATCTGTTAAAACTTAAGCTGACTGATTTCTCAGGAGTGACTTTGAGTGTTTTTTTTCAAAAGCAAACTCCTTACTTTTTCTTCAACCAACTGGCTTTCAAGTCTACAGTCTAACATTCTACTGTGTGAAGCATCTAATGTGCTTTCTGAGCACACAGTGCTTGAATATCATGTAACAGCAAATTTTTCCTTCTATCTTATTTTGGTGGAGTTTATATATATATATGTGTATATATATACATATATATACACATATATATATATATTTTTTTTTTTTGGACAGGAATGTTTGATGTAGTTCATTGAAAATATTATATGGTAAAGACTTGGAGAGGTAAAGAGTGATGTGTGCTTTTGGAAGTCTGCTGTGCCATCTTTGCTTAATCATAACAAATATGTGTCCAGTGCTCCCAAAGTCAGGATATACTGAGTCTGACACAGTATCTTAAGGATCGACTAGGATATTCTGCATTTTGTCAGTGAATGTTGCGTTGCAGTGAGCTAAATTTAAAGAAGCTGAGTCCATAAACTGTTCAATCCATTTTGAGCAAGGTGTGACAGAAAGAGCACTAATCCATGGCATTGATAGGCCTGTACTTGAGTGAAGTCAGACATTCATTTCAGTATTGATAAATTTGGTCACATTGATTATGAAATGTTTTTGAAGCCATACACTTCCAATTTTGATTTTCTTCCCGCTACTTCAAAGAAGTGATATGGATAATGGAGTCAGAAGTCTGGTTTGGTTTGGTTTGGTTTGGTTTGGTTTGGTTTGGTTTGCTTTGGTTTGCTTTGGTTTGCTTTGGTTTGCTTTGGTTTGCTTTGGTTTGCTTTGCTTTGCTTTGGTTTGCTTTGGTTTGCTTTGGTTTGCTTTGAACTCCCATAAATACTAATTCAGTCATGAAATAAGAGGGCTGACTTTAGCTGAGTTATATCCACATATACAACATTTGGCCTAAGTAAGCTGATACAGAGAAACACCGTGTTGAACAGTAAATCTGTTTGAAGAATACCTCTCTCCTGCCAAGGGCCAGACTGCCAGCTTTAATGTGTTACTGAGAATCAGAATGAGAGACACAAATATTACTAGGACACAAAAATCTTGAAATGCTATGGGATTAATTCTTTCTTAAAGAAACTAAAACCCTCTTTCTGTAATTTCAGCTTAGGAATCTTTATTTTTGATAAACGTTAACAGTAGAAGTAAGGAGAAAGCAAATATAGTGGGACTAAGAAAATATATAGGGACTAGAGATTACAATATGAATAACATGACCTTCTTTAACTGATCATGAAAAATGCAACAGCCAAATTTTTCACTCACTTGAATGCAAAACAGGCTATGTAGCTGGAAAAATACATTGCCAATAGCAGAAGTAGAAATCAGTGCTGCAATGTAGCAGGCATTGCAAAATAATTCCTGAACCTGTCGCAAGCAAAGGATGGATAATTTCTACCACGTGTATAAGTTATTTGAAGTGCCTCTAGTAAATGTTTGTACATACAAGAAAAATGGTGTTTGGGCCCATTTATTTCCATGTCTCTTAAGGTCATTCTTTGGAGATACTAAATCATTTTCACTGTGTTCAGCCTGTTTTAGGGTGTTTTTATGTTAGCTGCCAGACAACACTTAACATTAGTTTAAGCAAGTTGATAACATTTGGTTGTATTTCATTCATAGAATATGTTTGATTTATAACTAGCTGTTTTATTAACGCCATGGCAGTTATAGCCTGTTTGCTTGGGGGGCTTTTGAGTTATATTAAGCAATTATTTTACTCTGCTATATACAGAGTCTGTAAAACTACTGACCTACAATTTGATAAAATCCTGAAATCACTAGGAAGCTCCTTATAGGCAGCAGAGAACCTGCCAAAGCCAGAGAAGATTCTTACCACACATGTAAGTTGTTTCCTCAAGGCAGGCAACTTTCCAGTTTTGTGAAATGATCTGAAACTGTAATTCTGGGGGATTTTGTGTTTGCTTATGCCCCTTTTGCATTATTTTATAACCTGCAGAAGCGAAAATGGTGGTCTGTAGGAGGGTATTAAGGCCCCTGCCTCATGTTCACAGATATTTTGCAGGATGACTAAAAATGTTCTTTATTTTTTTCCTTTACTGTCATACCTAACACTCAGCTTTACTAATGTAAAGTGCTTTTACTTTTAACTTAGAAAACACGCAGGACTGTGAACACCAGTGGATTAGGAAGGTTTCCCTTTCTGCTGTTCCCTGTGTAACTTCCAGCCCTGAGAGGGGTGTGTGGAGCCAGGACAGTCCCTGCTTCAGCCATTTCACCACTTCCCATTTGCAAGCATTCCCCATGCAAGCCTGAGTCTTAGTTTTAATCCCCCTAAAAGACTGCTTTGGTTTTGAAGCATGAATTCTCAGGCTCTCTCTAATCTACTACACCATAATCATGGCTATCATAAGCCATGTTTCTTTCATTAATGAAATTTAGCTTTTCTATACAAAAAAGTAATCTAACTGGTGAGTTTAGTTGCTTCGGCAGATTTTCTGAAAAGTGTAAAATCACATCATTAAAGAGTCGCCCAGGTGTGGAAGTGCTAGATATTGCTTGTATTTTTATATCTCCAGCTTAAAACACAAGATAAGCTTTGAGAAAATTGTCTGCCACCTTATTTTTTCTGTTTGAAATTATAAGATGTGGCTTAAATATGTGGGCATACATGGGTGAAGCATTTAAAACACTGAAAATGGATCTAGACAAGCCAAACTAATTTATCTTGGAGTCATAAAAACTATAAAGTGCTATTAAAACCAATGATCTGAAAAAAAAAAAGTACAGATATGGGTCAGGAGACAAGGCAGTGAAATTGTCTTCTGAGTAGCTTATTTGCATTCTAATTTCCATCAAGAAAGCTGAATGATTATTTGATTTCTGCATATTCAGGAATTGGTAAACACCTTAACATTTTTTTTTTCCTAGTGCCATGAAAGAATACCCATTTTAAAAGTATTTTTATTCTACTCTGGATGTGCTGAAAGAAGAGTCTAGTTTTACAATATCTACAAATATTCAGATTATATGAATATTTAAAATACATATGTTTCTTGGAATTGTTTTATAGTTCAGTACAATTAGGTGTTTCAAAATAAAAAGTACTGGTGTAAAATACTTACATCAGACACGACGATAAGAAAACATCTAAAATTGCCTCAAAACATGGTACCTACAATTTATTTTCATGTTTGTGGTGCTGTGAGAATCATTTCAGGTTCATTGTTGGACATGTACTTAAATGGTGTTTCCAGTATTGCTGCTTTCTGATCTGTCATACATAACACAATCTTAAAAACACTGTGAAGATACATTTCTACTTGGGAGCACGTTTAATACTTTTGTTCATACCTTGTGAAGGAGATGGTGTTTTTAGTAAGTTATTCATGAAGGATATGCTTTGCATTGCCACTGGAAATAATCAAGTATCTTGTTTGCTAGTCATATCCTGTTGGAATTTTTTTTCACCCTTTTGTTCTTGGTATCATCCAATGGGATAAAATTAGTCTCCTCAACTATGTATGTTATGCAGCTCAGAGATCATAATACAATTTTAGAATTTTTTTTAAAGTAACTTTGATATTTTTTTCTTTATATAATCATGATTTAGTGAGCATATGATAGTTGAAATCCTACAATTTTCTGAGTAATTTAAAAAATGTTTCCATCCTTTTTGTGATCAAAAATATAAGAGATTCTGAAAGGTACTTGAAAATAATTTATTCCTTAGCAGAATTTTGAAGAAATACTATGAATTAATTTCACATCTTTTAAACATATTGTTCAAGTGAGCTATAGCATGATAAAGTCAGCTTTATTGCTGACCTCGATGTGTGACTTTTAGCTGAAAGAGCAGCAACCTATCTCATGTGGACAGCTAAAACAGTAAAGGCTATACAGTATAGGGTGATTGGAGAAAGGGACACTTTCTGGGTGGTTTAGCACAATATGAACTTATTCTGTACTTGAAAAAAAGAAATCTTAGAAACTGTAGGTTTGTGTCCTGGCCAGGTTGTGCTCTGGTTGTGAAATCCAATAACTTGCCTCCCCCTACATGCATTGGACCAGGGTGGCTTGCTACCTGCAGATCTCTGCCAGAACTGGATCTCAACCTGCAGGATCTATTACCAGCAGCAACAGCCTAGCACACTTGTTACTGCTTCCAAGCAGAAGTTACGTGCCTTTTCCAGCTGCTTTATTTGGAATTACAGGTTTCAAGCTCAGTGCCATCCTCCCTAATTAGGAGGCCCTGAAGACCTTAGCCCAAGGGTTGTTGAAGCAAAAGCTATTCTCCAGCACAAACATATTTTTATCTCCAATACAAGTCTGCTTTCAGGGTCTAACTGCAGTTAGTTATTACAGTCATACACATTTAGCTTTGGGCAAACACTGTGAGCAGCATTTGTATTCAAGACAATAGGCACTCATCAGTGTAAATTCCTGTCTACTATGCAAGGTGCATCTTTTGATCTGTTAAAAAGAGCTGGAAAACTGGATGGTATTTGCAAAAGTCTTTCAGCAGAGCAATGTCAATAAAATAATCATGTTAAGACCAGTACGTGGAATTGACTTCTTGAAGGGGCCACAGGGATGGTTATAGGTGCAGAAATGAATTGTGTGGCTTTTGATTACATAGTCCGAAGTTCATAGATGAGAAATTGTGCAAAGGCTCAGCATCTCCAGGCTGTACCAGTCTCTCATTTGATGTGGCAAATTGAAGGTTTTCCCACTTTTTTTTTTTTAATGCAATGTGTATGGAAACACTTTGTAAATACTTTGTCTTCAGCGCACTAGTAAATACATAAAGGCAACAGTGAAATGCAATTGCACTGCTATGGCTGGTGCGTATTAACAAATGGGAGCAAATGCGTAGCTTAATTTCTTACTGAAAGGTTCTTTCACAGTTTGTGGCTCCCCACAAACACTTTTCCTGTGCAGAGTTTTGCAAATCTGCAGTGTTTAATGTATCTCTCTACAGGTCACTGCTCCCTAGCCACATTACTTCCATAGATAAATAGAATTATTATTATTACTATTACTATTATTACTATTACTATTATTATTATTAT
>VWZT01007245.1:16388-64637 GCA_013397055.1 Pachycephala philippinensis
TTTTTTTTTTTTTTAATACATCTGGAAGAAGCACTCTAATGAGCATATGTAAATCTTTTCTCCTTCCTAGACATCAGTGCTTTGAAGCGTTATTCAGAGTTTATTCTTTTAAGAACCCTCTAAAGGTGTCCAGATGTTTGTGAAGTACAAATGCAAGTGTTGTACTCAGAGTGATATTGCAGGATTGCTAGGGTAAGCTGATGGTTCGTTAAAAAGCTGGTTTTAATATGGGAGAGAAGCAACCAAGAAGCAGAAATGAGAAAGTAATCCAAATGAAAAAACAGGGCAAGGAAAAAAAGAACATGACTTAATGAAACATATAATATCAGTGCTTCCTTTTTAAAAGGTGAGTGTATCATATGTAGGAAGAAGAAAATGATAGATTGGTGAGTCCACTGCTAGAAATACAAAATACAGGTTTTTCTGATATCAAATTAGGATCTTCAGTTTTACTGATATGAGTCTTCTTTGTTGTACCTTGTGTTGACAGCAGCATGTAGGAATTTAACAGTGCTTACTCAAGCTGCAGAGAAGTTCTTAAAAATAAACCCTCTTTTTTTCGAATGTTACTGTATTTCAATAATTTTCAGTAAAATATGTTTCAGGAAAAGGCTTCTTGTTCAGTGACCTCAGAGGGGAGAGAAGCTGCTGCTGATGGATATTTAAAAAGATGACATCTAATGCTTCAGACTGATTTTTTTTTTTTTTTTTTTTTTTTTTTTTTTTTTTTGGTACAGAGTATCTTTTTAGCTATAGGATGTGCCCATTATCTCTTTGAGATTTTCACATGTGTGTTCAGAAATAGAAAAAGTTCAGATTTTTATTTTGTTTCTGTATGTATTAGGCAAAGATAATGATTAAAAAATAGCAAAACCCAGGATATATATAGTTTTAAAATGCTTGGAGATTTCAAAGTACAAGACAGTGGCATAAGAACATATTCAGGTGCATATCATAGGGTTGTTTTGATGGTAAGTCAAGATTAGACCTGTTATTCAGCCAATTCATATCTTGAATAAAACGGATTAGTAATAGGCTACTGACAACCTAAGGAAGAGTCTAAGCTGGAAGAAACATTGCACAGAAATTTTTCCAGGGCTTTCTAAGCCATAATGCTAGGTTTGTATTTAATGATTCCAAACCAAGCTTTTTGTCCATTAATTTTTCCTGTCAATTTTGAAACACTGTAAAAATTTACAAGTACTTTCTTACCTTAATTTGCTGTGTGGCACAAGTTATGTTTGTTTTCCTTCCTTGCTTTTTCTGGGGTTGGGTTTTTTGGTGGTTGGTTGTTTTGATGGTAAGTCAATCCCTTACTCCCTGTATCAGAAAAATGAATGAGCAGAAAAGTGAATCAGAAAAGTCTGTATGCACCTTCTTCAAACTGCTGAGAATTTAATAAACCTCTATTATATCTCTCTCCTCTGTTTATCTTCAGCCAGACTGAAGCATCCTTGACTGTTTGGTAGTTCCAGGTACAGAAAAGCTGTAAAGAGGGCTAATACGTTAGGAAATTTAATAATCCAAAAAGGCAAAGCTGCATATTTTAAGCTGATGAATTAAAGAGGTCTCTGTTGCCTTCTAGAGTTCTCCCAAGCATTAGCTGGTATTGCTCGTTGGAAGTTTACTCAATACTTCAGTGCTCATATAGGAAGTGTATACATCTGTGAGTCTGTTCTTTATAGGTCTTCCTAGAAATATAGGTTTGATAATAAAACACAGCGGATCTCTATGATTCAAATGTGGTCTTTGTGATAATTCAAAATTAAAAAGAAATCAGAGAGTCCCTTAACTTTTTCCTTTAACATGCACATACCTAAATAGGGCAAGATTACCTTACATACACTGAAGTTTATTAATTGACATGGTGTGCTATTAACAGTGACACTTCCAAACTTGATGTTACTTGCAGGGGCTTAATTCCTTAATTCAATTGTTAAGACTTCATTTTTCGGAAACATTTGTCTGATGGTTCCTGTGAAAATGTAGATGGAAATTAACAGTGAGAGTAGAAGGACTGAAAAAAAAAGAACTTGATTGGATTTTAAGGTTTGGGGGTTTTTAACAATACAGAGTAAAGCAGAATTAGGGAGATTACGTTTGTTGGCAGATTTCGTGCAGGATTTACCATTTCCCAATCCCTAGCGTTGTGCTGAATCTTGTTAAACAAATACTACTAAGCTCTCAGTTTACAAATTTGAACTGGATTTTAAATACAATGTTGCCTACTCTTTCTATATATGATCTTACATTTTTATGGATTCTGTGGAAACACAAACTATGGGAAGGTGAGAAACAGAGTTAGTCATTCCGCAGTTCCCATCTTGCTGTGATTCCTTACCACAACACATCCTTCTTGGGTGTGTGGTGGGAGATGTAATGTTAACACTCTCCCCCAGCTCTTTGGAGAGTTTAGTGAGATCCACACCTTCTTTCAATGACTCTGCTTTGATTCTAAGTATTGTGACATGTATAATGGACAGAATACTTGTTTGAAAAAACCCCACCAAATTCTGGACCTTGGTATCCTGTTAATACTTGCATTCAGAATGAAATCACCCAAACAACGGATCTGGATGGAAACGGGAGTCCTTATTGCAAGAGACTTTGGTATTGTTAGCTTGGACAAGACTCCCCAAACTTCTTCTACTGGTTTGTGGTACTATTTGGCAACCCCAGTGCATGCATGGTGCATTTTCAGGAGCTATCTCAAATGACATAGGAGACATCTTCTTACCACTGCAGAATTCCATGCGAAAGACTGTCCTAGATGGACATTTCTATGTCTGCAGCAAGTTTCTACAGGCTGTTTTAACATGGCTTAGCTACAATATGAGTGGATTAATTCCCCAGTAGAATCTGACTGGGGCACTATACTCAGGACGTTAATCAAGACATTTAAGCTCACAAATTGAACTAGGCACTGAAGGAACTGCCTGGGGGAATCTCTACATCCCTTTAAAATTCCCACCTGGAGAGCTCATGTATCTGCAAGTTCCTCAGTCAGATAATTAATTGTGACAGAAGGTGGCTCGAAGATCAGTCAGTCACTCAGCTTGAAGTCAATCCCTTGTCTCCAGCCAGTCCATTAGCTCATCTGTGTTGAAGACTGGTCTTGGAAGTCCTGGGCTTCTTGGGGAATTCATTGCTGAGTGTGAACGAAGACACAGCTACTGTGGACAAACTTGAGCTTCACACTTGGAGTTTAACTTCCAGAGCCTGTGCCCCAGAAGAAAAACAGGGGAGGTGGCTCAGCAGGAAGGGACACGGAAATGCGACAGTCAGGGCTTTCTGCTCCTCCAGATCTCTTTCAAACTGTTACTTAATATCTGCAATCAAATGGCCAGTCCTTCTGCAAACCTAAAATATTTTGTCTTCTTCAATTCCACTCACTAATGTGACAGTGTTCTATGTTTAGTGGCTGTAAAAAGACCCATCAAATTCTTTCTCCAGGACTCTCTGGCTTAAGGGAAAATTCTGGATTGCTCTTAATCATAGAATGACCAGGGTTGAAAGGAACCTTAAAGATTATCTAGTTCCAATCTCCCTGCCATGGGAAGGAACACCTTTCCTAATATTTGTATTGGCATTATTGGAGGTCTATCTTCAGGTTTAGGGGATTAATTAGATAATGGCTGGAAGTTCTTTTTGCTAAATTAGGTGTTTTTCCAGTTATCAGCCTAGTGGGTGCAGAAAACTGTGAGTATGAGAAACAGCAGTGAAGTCTTTTAGGGCTGTTACATCACTGAGAGCATGTCTCCTTGTTTGTCTTGAAAATCAATTTTGGAATAAAATTTCCATTCTTTGTGCTGGTTTTGGCTGGGGTGGAGTTAAATTTCTTCACAGTAAGGGGTCTGTGTTTTGGATTTGTGACCAAAACAGTGTTAATATCAAAGGTGTATTTTAGCTGTTCCTGAGCAGTGCTTACACAGAGCCAAAGCCTTTTCTGCCTCACACCCCACCCTACCAGCGAGGAGACTGGGGGTGTGTGAGGAGCTGAGAGGGGACACAGCTGGGACAGCTGACCCCAGCTGACAAGAGGTATTCCCTACCGTATGGCATCATGCTCAGCATATAAAGCTGGGGGAAAAAGGAGAAAATGGGGGACATTTGGAGTGATGGCGTTTTCTCATCCAAATAATCTTTTACATGTGATGGAGCCTGGCTTTCCTGGAGATGGCCAAACAGCTGCCTGCCTATGGGAAGTGGTGAATGAATTCCTTGGTTTGCTTTGTTTCTCTGCATAGCTTTTGCTTTACCTATTAAAGTGTCTTTTATCTTAACCCATGAGTTTTCTCAAATTTACCCTTCCAATTCTCTCTCCCATCCTGACATGATGGCTGCATGGTGCTTAGTTGCTGGCTGGGGTTAAACCACAACATTATTTCAGGCAATTGTCTTCCTACTGAAATTTGACCCCCATGTTATACGGGATTTTATGAAAACCTACAAATTCCCATTTGCTTGAGGTTGCTGCTTAAAATTACAGTTCTTTAACTGTTAGATTGGTGACAAGATGCAATGTATGGAATATTTGTTATCTCAAAAAATATCTTGCAAGCCTTGTATCCCTCTGGGAATGTGAGCTACTATTTGCTGCACTGAGCTTCAGGAACAGGCTAGTAACATGCCACAGCTGAATTATCCTCAGATGGGAATGCTGGTTAAGTGCATGCCTTGCTGTCAACAATTTTAGTTGACGCAGTAGCTTTTTTTTTTAAATCTGAACAAAATTTAAGTTTAACATAACCTGGAAAGTTGACCCCTTCCTAATTGGCTGATATGCCTGGGAAATGCTGTAGCTTGTATGCCAGAGAAAGAACACAAAGGCTGCCAATGAATATAAGTTGATAGGAATTACCACACGTTTGCCTAGACTAAGAGTGTGTCTGTGTCAGAGTGTGTCTGTGATTTATTTAAGCAATTAGCTGTGTCTCTATTTCTGGTCCAAAGGCCTCTATAACTGTAATTTTTTTGTTTTGTTTTTCTTTGTATTGTTTTGTCTGACTAGTCTCCTTGCAATTTTTTTCTTTTTAATTTATTTTTTAAATAGATGATCCCAGTCTTGCTGCTGTGTCACTAATTGGTTCTGTTGCTGAAGTAGCATGATCTAGGATAAAACATTCTCTACTTGAAACAAGGACTTCTCACATATGCTTCACTATTACTAGGGACATACTCCCTTACATTTTTAAAACCTGTACAAACCCTTCCTTTAATTGCCAAAATCTTTGAATTAGTGCAGAATATATTCACTGGTCTGTGAGGCTTTTTTCATGATGGATGCTTTTGTGTAAGTGCTTCTAGTGGCTGGTGGTATAACAATATTAAATCTTGGTGGCCCAGTTATGCAACATTTTATGCAAAATGTTTCCAGTGTCCCACATTTCATAACTTGTATACCTTCCCATAAGCAGTTTCAAGTTCACTGCCCCAAGCGAGAACTCCTTGCATTCATTATTTTCCCCTCCTCCTCCCCTATTCCATATGGTTGGGGTCCTCATGTGTCACCCCTCCAACTCACCACCAGGTTTTATCCTGCTGAAGTGCAGCATCTTCTGATTTCCCACCTCTCCCTCCTCTGTTCCCGTCTCTCTCTACCTTGGTGTTCCACCACCAAGGCGAGGAGCTCCATGTATGCATCCTTCCCCCCAGTGTTGTTTAGACCTCTCCCGTTCTATTTTCACCCTTCCACCTCTTTTCAGGGGTCTTCTTTGCTCCCCTGTTGGGATATCCAAAAATCTCAAATGTATCTCCATACAACAGCTTTCCCTGACACAAATTCCTGAGTCTTCCTCACTCAGGTCATGTGGAAATCTCCTTTTCCGCATCTGCTTAGTGATGGTGGCCATGCAGAGTAGTCTCTCAAGGTTCATTCAACAAAAGGATAAAAGGTTTTCTTTTGACAACTCCTTCTTTTCTAAAACTCTTCCCCCCATTTTTCCACTGGCTTCCCAGTGGAAGACCAAGGCCTGTGTTAGTGCATTCTAGTTTTACCTAAGACACGGTTTTCCTTACTGAACGGAACTTTTTTCTCTAAACAAAAATTGTCAAAAAGATTTGCATTATAGGCACAAAATTTGAGGTATAACTGATGAATATGTGTAATAAGTTCTTAAAAGTCATAGAAATTTTGGAAATATGAGCAAAAATGAGGGTTTTATTTTGTGTCTGTGGATATTTTAGTTAAGCTGTTTTCACTGAATAACATCATGAGAGTAATAATATTTGCATGAAATTGCAGTTGTTTTTTATAAACAAGTGGAGGAAATCTGGTCTGGATTGAACAGCCAGAAGAAGACACTGAGTAGATTAAAACTGTATGAAACCGAAATCCATGCAGGGTGATAGGATTTGATCTGACACTTACTGCCAGAAACATAAACGTGAAAATGCCTCCCACAAACATATCTATACTTGCAAATACACCAAAGCAAATATGTCAGCATATAGAACAGAAGAAACTACTTTTTTTTTTTTTTTTTAAATTGATGGTAGGGCAGTTGCTGAAAATGAAGACTATCTCAAGTGCAATAAAGACATTTTTCCAAGCCTAATCTAATCTTGCATTGACAGCACTGTACAACTGCACTGCATAACAGTAGCCACTGCAGAAATGCTGAAGCTGGCAACATCTCACACCAGCTCCGGAGTCATGGGATATAGCATACAACTAAGTAATTTAAAAGCAATGCAACTGAATTTGTATGATGCCATATCCAAACTGTTTTCCTGCTGAGAAATGTTTTATCTTAGGTGTAATGTTACATTTTTGTTAGAACATGTGCACCATGCTGAGCTGCCTCGTGCAGACACAGGAGCTTGGTCAGCATTAGCTTCAGGACCTCAGTGATTTGCAGCGTGGTGGAAGGATGCCCTGTGGAGTCCCTTGCTTATACATTAGAGTGCTTTCTCTGACTCTTCAAAAAAAGATGTGTTTATTGAGTGTGCCACTGAGAAGTCAGTGCGATAATGACTTCCCTTTACTTTCATGTTTATGATGAATTACAAGTTATCAATATTCTCAACAGTTAATTGCTGTTAAAAGTCTCTGAGTCATCTAAATCTGAAAAGAAACTTATTTTCTGTTCTCCAGCAGAACATTCATCTTTGCTGAACTGCAATTCAACAAGATCTCTGCAGTATTTTTCACTTTCACAGGACAGTGTCCCACTGGGAGACATCAGCAACATAAATACTGTAGTGGGAAAAAAATAAAGCTAAATTGTTTCTCCTTATGTTGATATTAAACTTTGCATTTATCTTCTCCCCTCTAATTCTCTGTTTTGGATTTCTGTGCCTGTCATCAACCATGCAGCGTACAGAATGTTGCAACACAGTGAACTGGTATGTGAATCGAGTTGTGCAGAGAGCCAGGCTCTTGTGATGGGAGAGTGGTTCCTGAAGGACATAGTAATTTATGCATTGTGTTTGTATGTAATTCTGCTGTGACTAGACAGATGGGTGGCTGTAAATGAAGTATCTTCCTATTCCCTCTGAGACGTATGTGGTAATGTCCTTCTTTAGATGTTCTGTCATGGCAGTGCACACAATTAGCTACAGAATATTAGTTACTCTGCAGGATGCAAATCAACATCTTTCTCTAAGTACGGTAAAGGCACAAACCTATCAAATGGTATCAGGCTTGTATTAGTGATTTGGTTGCTCATCAGCTGAGTCAGGGGAAGAGAGTATAACAAATGGACAGTCTTATGTTTGTTTGTAATGAACCACAATTTAATGTTTTCATCTCCTTGCCCATTTAAATGCAAAAGAGCACATTTCACTTTGCAATATACCACATACACTGATGTACAACTTCAGTGAAATATCAGTTTCTTCCAAAGCTTCTCATTGAGATGTAATAGCGTCACAGCAGAGAATGACATTGTGGTTAAACACCAGTAAGGATCTAAGTCAGAAATAAACTCTTCTTTAATGTTCTTTATATAAAGAGAAATACATTCTCCTGTTAACTTTAATATTTTTTCAATTGGGAGAAATTCCCTGAAATTCTTTGTGACCTTAGCTACACCAATAGGTGTCTGACTGTCTATTAGGAGGCACCTGGGCAGATTGTTCTAATTGAAAAATAGATGAGTTTGTTTAAACACCTTAGTCTGATATGCGCATGTAAAGAATGACCTGATCCATTCCAAAGATCATCAACAGGCTGTGTATCTGTCACTTTGTTCTTAGACAAGAAGGAATAACTCATTTATGTTGTGAAATCTGAATCTGAATTTCAATTTGAATGCCCAGTGGCATTGCACTCCTGAGAATGAAACTCTCAATTGGGACCTGAAACCTCAGGATATGACCTAATTTTGGAAGCACAGAAAGCCTTTGATGGGCTCTGTAAAATTCCTGTTTTTCTCAGTCACTGTGAAAATTTAGCAGTTCTGTTCACACTTATTTTATTGTGAGCCTTGTTGTGGAAAGATCTAGATCAGTCTTCTTGCATCAGTTCTGTCTTAAACCATTAAGTCATCTCACATTTCTCAGACAAAATAAAATGAATAACCCTCTGGAGGAGCTAATTTATCTCTATTGATTATAAGGTAGCATATGGATGACAGGCTAGACAAAAGTGTCTGAAAGCTTGTGGTATAAATTAGTGTTTAATAACCTTACACTTGAATGCAGCAAAATCTTTTAATGATAACAGTCTGTGTCTTCGTAATCAACTTTCTGTTAGCATTTCATGCAACAGAAAAATGTGTTTATCCTAAAGCCTGAGTATGGCTTTTGGAAGGACTAAGTCACCAGCAATTTTTAAATCATAATACAAGTTCATTACTTTCTTTGTTCAAATACGTTTTTCGTTGCATGTGGCAGTACCCATAGCCCTAAACAGAGCTTCCTCTCACCTGCTCCTAGATAAGTCTTCTGAATATTTAGTTCTCCTTTAAGCTTTCTCCTGATGTGTCATGAATCATTAAAATTTTGCATCCAAACATTACATCTCATATTAAGTCCTTAAAAGAGACAGACAATATTATGTTGTTAACAATCCACTTTTTTCTTATTTCTACAAGAATTTGCTGATGAGTCTTGATGACATTGTAAAAGTAGGAGAGAGAAAATATATTCACAGGATTTAAAATGAAAAGGTCTTTACAAAAATGAATCTTCAGCATGTTATGCCAAGAAGGATCTTGGGCATTTACTCAATATTTCTGGAAAACCAGAAAACTGCTCTCCATACAAAAGTCAGATGGAGACCTTTTATAGCAATGCAGGCCAAATTTTAAGACACTTCAGGGAGTCTAAGAGTGGATTAAGCAGTTCATTTAAAGATCCCTAGTACCCTCTCCTGTCGCTGTTGGAAATTTTTGATAGTGTTACTCCGGGTAGATTGAAATCACTGTGTTTTCTAAGCTCTTTCTTTCTTTCTTTCTTTCTTTCTTTCTTTCTTTCTTTCTTTCTTTCTTTCTTTCTTTCTTTCTTTCTTTCTTTCTTTCTTTCTTTCTTTCTTTCTTTCTTTCTTTCTTTTTATTTTTATTTAATATTTACTAACAAATCTGTCAGAGTTGTGAGGTTTTGGTTGTTTGTTGGTTGGTTTGGTCTATTTCTTTCCTGCTTGCCTATTTTGCACTATGCTTGCATTTGTTTTTGAAGAAAATTCTGCTTTGTGGTTGTTGAGACAAGTAACCATATTCTCTGAGGCAAAAGTGTTCCTTCCAACAATGAATTATTTTTCCTTCTACTTAGGGCAATATTTGTGGTTGTCCAGTGGGCGTTGAAGGGTTAAAACTTTTTCGTTACCCTACTTTGTTACAATAGTGCAACACTGTAAAATTTCTGTTAAGTTTCTTCTAAGATTCTTTGCTCAAGAGAGTTCTTGAAAGGGAATAGAGCTCACCCTGGCCCAAAGCTTCTTCCAACAGATAACGCTGAAAGCAGTGAAGCAGTGTATTGACTTAAGCATTAGCATTATTGTGTGTTGGATTTTCTTCTCAAAAAAAAAAAAAAAGAAAAAAAAAGAAAAGAATAAAAAGAATATTTCATACCATCAAATCTAATCACTGCTTCCTTCTGCTCTTTTTCATTCTCTAGAGCATTTGTTCAGCTCTAGAAAGGTCTAGAAAGCAGGAATGATAAACAGAAGCACCTGCTTTCCATTGCTGAGTTCTCTTCAGGAATGAATTTTCTCTGCTCGTAACCGAAGTGGTTTCTCATGCAGTCTGTGCTGAAATTGATGCAAGTGTGGCAAACTGAAATCTACACTAGTAAGACTAGAATATGTAAAGTTCTTCATTTCTGCAAGGATCCACTGAATCTAGTCATTTTGTACCACCTCAGTGTTCATTTTGTATGGGCGAAGCCAGTGTGAATCACTACTTTGAAACAAACTGGGTCTATTTCCATTCAGTTTGAAGATGGGTAAATAACCTCACATAATTTTTAAATATGTTGCTTGTAGTATAGATTGTGTTCATTAGCTTTGTCTAGGCAGTACTAACCAGGCTAAAAGTAGCAGGTCATCCAGTGATTCTTCATTTAATTCTTTGAGTGCACATGGACTTGGTAGTGAGTATGCCATGTTGAATTTGTCAGTACGGCCTTCGCATTCGTTTCTCTTGCCTGACAGCAGCTTCATTCTCTTGTTGGTCTTTGGCCAGCTCAAATTAACTGCTTAGACTGAGGCATCTATTACAAGGATTGTGCCAGATCTGCATAGTATTGGCAAGTTTTTGGAGACTGCCTTGTGCCCTAGAGGTCTAACATGATTAGCTGATTAGGAGTGACTGTTAGGAGCCTCATTCCTGATCCCTACAACCATTCGTTTTGGCTGTAATTCAAAGAAAGCTCTTCCTCTGGCAAAAGAAAAAAAAGAAAAAATAAAAAGAATATTTCAGTTGGAACAGCCTCATGTCTCTTCCTTTGAGTGTCAGTATATTATGAATAGATGTCTTTTATAAATAAAATCTGTTAAAGAATTATGGCAGGCTCAATTTTGTATCCAGATGACTGACTTACACTGTATTCATGAAACATGATTTCTGAGCTTTGAAATTCAAGTTATAGGTCACTTCCATTAGCAAATTCAGAACAAAAGTTTGACTAGCATTGGTTACTTCACAGAAAACTTTTTAAGTTATGACAGGCAGGCTGCTGGTCACTTCATCGATTCCTGTGATGCTTTTCTACTGATGCCTTTGATAACAGCTAATCCAACAAAGGTTTAACGCTGTTTTTAAAGTCAGCTTCTCTTTTTCTCAGAAACCACCAGATGCTGCTTTGATCCCCTTTTGCACCTCTTGTCTTTTAGTCTTATTTAAAATTACTGTGTCTGTTTTGGACTTTTTAAAACATGCTGGCATCTGCTCTTTTGTGGTTCATCAGAAAAACCTGCTCACAGTTTTATCTTCTTAAAAATAAATTCCATGTCTCCTACCAGCATTTCCCTTTCTTGATGTGAGAAGCTAGCTAGTAATTAGAGTCCTGAGGTTCCTTTGTGTTAGAGGAGAAAATGACAATGAGGTTGAATCTCTCTTTGTACTTCCTTTGTGAAATAAATAGGGTTGTGTCAAAGTACTGTACCTGAAGCACAGTATGTAAGGAGATGTGCTTTTATTCACAGATTCCATTCTTCCACCTGGCTGCTTTGTTGCCTGCTGCCTCTGCTTCACTCTGCATTTTTTTAATCACCCTACCTCAGAGATGGGCAGGCCTTCGTACCATCCAGCAGAGCTGTCAAAGCACTGTGCCCATCTCTGCCTGGCACCTCCATTCCCAAGCAGGGAAGTGGCCTGGGTTTGCTCTGCTCTGAATCTCCTGTTTCAGCATTCTCCTTCCCAGGAACAGCTCAAGGGCTGTCCCAGCTGTCAGGGAAACAGAGCTTTGAGAACAGCTCTCCATACCCAAGTCATTTCACCAAAGCATAACCTACCTGAGAACCTATTTTGGGATTGGGCAAGATGACCTGCAAAGGTCCCTTCCAACCTCAACCAGTCTGTGACTACTTCTGGAATTGTGATCAAACACTGTAGAGAAGTGGGAAATGTGGCCCTCAGCTATCCACATAAAAAGTGGAACCAGATACACATCTCCAGACAATGAGCTACTGAAGATCTAATTGCTCTTAGCAAAACACTGCCTTCCTCCTTGTTGACAACAATGGAAATGTCCCAACTAATCCCCTGTCAGCCCTTCATTTAGGTTGTATGACTCTCTCTTGATGTTCAAGTATAGATGTAGGTATTGGAGTAGTATATCTGCATGAATTTGAAGGGACATCTGATTTTGAGAGACGTGTTTGAACGATTCCAATTACACTCTGAAACAATGGACCTAGGAGCTGTCTATACTAATTTATCTTCTCATCTGATCTGATGACTAAATAAATACATCTTCATCCTCTCCTTCATACCTGAACTTCAGTGTTTCCTGCTAGAGCATTTGTTTTCTTTTTCTGGTATTCTGCACATCTTTTGGTATTAAGAAATGGTCTTAATCGGTTTGAGTACTGGAACAAAATAAAAAGCAAGTACTAAATAAGCTGTAGAATGTTAGAATAAAGGTATTCTCTATCTTTAATAGACAATTTAGAGTATAAACTTATATAGAGTTTAGGTAAACATTCATAGCATGAATTTCTTTTTCATAATACCCTATCTTGATAATTTGAGAATAGAAAGCAGATTGTAAGTCATATAAATTTTTCTGTATCTATAGGTAATATTTAAGTCTTGAAAGCAAGGCAAGGAAGAAAAAAAGAATTTTGCACTCCTAAAACACTTCTGGTATTTCAAACTTTTCCCAGTACTACACTGGAATAAAACTAGTATCTTTGGAATTAAAACAAGAGTGTAAAGATGAAGTTATATGTCTGAATCAGGGAGAACAGCAGTATAAACCTGTCTCAAACATCACGTATGAGCTCTGTGACCAGCTACTTACTGGCTGTAGGTCTGTGTGTGCACCCTTCCATAGGCGATTCTAACTTTGCTAAAAGCAACACCTCATCGCTCTGGAAAGTTTCAGTTCTGCAAGCCAAATGAGAACTGAGTTTTGATTGAAAATTCCAACTGCCTTCATCTGCAATATCTTCCTTTGAAATGCCAGCCTAATTTATAATAGAAAAATGGACATCCATGCTTTTATCTTTTGCTGGTTTTAAACACATTTTAAGTATCAGTTTCACATATTACTACCTGAAAGAAAGACAAAACCAAAAGCTGCTCCTTCAAATTCCCTTTTGTAGCTTCTCCCCAGTCTTTAACTGGTTTTAGTCAGTTGTTCTGTTTCCATGGAGCTGTATGAATTAGTAGACATCTGGGTAGGGAAACAAGAAAAAAGGTACAAAACCAGAGCACGTATCTTATCTGACATTTTCAGAAGAAAAACACTGTGTTTCCTTTTACTATCGGGAATGTAAAAATGGGCACATCTTGAGTGTTTTGAAAGTTTCAGTTACTCTTCAGGCAGAAGGATCATTACCGGACCACTTCAGCGCAGCTCTTTTCTCCCCGTTGAATTGTAAGCGCTCAGCAGATTATGGCAGCTGCAAACAGGGTCTAGATTTCATCCCTTTTGTTGAGAGCAAAATAGTTCACTTTCAGCAAAAATAGCTTTAACAATACTTCTCTATATTTGTGATACTTTTGTAATCTTTTTGTTGTTGAGGACACTATTTGTCACACAGGAGTTTCCTTGTCATTCAGGTATGCTGTGGCATGATCACAGTGGAAGGATTCATCAATCAATCAATCAATCAATCAATCAATCAATCCATCCGTCCATCTCTGTATGCCTATGCAGTGACTCATCAGTTAATCAGTGCGCTTATATAATTGTTACTTGCCCCTTGCCAGGTTAGTAAAAATGCTGTTGTGGCCCCCATAAATTAAAAATAGTATTGTGCTAATGTAACAGCAGTTGTGATTAATTATTCATAAATTCTTATTTATGTGATTATTCTTTTGACTGTGATGTAAATTATATTTAAACCCTAGGATCTATTTTTGGGAAACTTAATGACAAAGAAAGAACTTCAGTTTAATCTGAGGTGAATTGAATCTCCAAAGAATAAAGAGAGAAAAATAAAAGGAACTGTGATCCACATCCTATTCTTTTCTTCAAGTCTATGGACCATTACATAGTGAAAAGGTTAACAATTTACCTCTAGAAGAACAAGCTTCAGATTGTTCTGCTTTGAAATGCATTTATTATCTTCTCAAGTGCTGGAAACTACCTAGATGACTTTTATATCCTTATAGCCCTCAAATAATAGAGAGACCTACGCAAAAAGCAAAGGGGTGGGAGTTGTACCCATTAAAAATAAGTCAGGACAGAAACAGCGAAGTAGAGGTGACAAATTAAGACTCTCTGCCTGTGGACTTTTGTGCTTTTCAGTGATTTTCTGTTGATTCTAGTAGGAATTATCTCTTGTAGCAAGGTAGGGCTCTCCCTGCTACCCTGACACCCATGGGGGATGCAAAGAAACCTAGAGGTATTTCGTTGCTGACACATACATAAAGGAGGTGCACACGATCTCTCTGTGTTTCTGGGATTTGGAATAATACCATCTGGAATGTTGGAAGGTACCAGATTTTATTCAGGGTGAAAACTGACCAGGATCCTTTACTCATGTGGAATGTGTGGATCATTTCTTCAGCATCATTAAGGTGCCTCACAGGCCAAGGCATGTCCCTTGACCCTAAATACAGAGCCATAGTATAACTCTGCCTTCCCATTCCACTCTCCTTTTTCTTTTCCATATTCCTCAAGGAAGAATGACCAAATTTTTGCTGAAAAATGCATCAGCTGCTCAAAGTGACGTGTTTTAATTGCACTCACTTCTTTGCTCTCATTAGTTCTTGGAGAATTGTATCAGAAATCCAGGTTGGTGGAAAGCACGAAGTGCTTTGGCAGAAGTGTTAAAATGACACGTGCAGTGAAGAAAAGTAGCTGCGGGATACAGTTGCCCTAAAAGGAGCTGAACAAAAGAAGATTTCCATCTGCTTCTCAAATTTAGTTTTGCCAGCTCTCTTAGGGTGACTATCCACAGCATTTTCACTACATTAACAGTAGTGAAGACCTGAATCCCAGGAATATACTTCTAAGAGCTGGCAAATACTTTAAGTAGTATAGTAAAATTAAATCTCTTCTGTGGGAATTATCAGACCTATAATGGGCACATGATTTTTATGAAGAGTCTGCAAAATCTTAGCTACTTCTGCTGCTTTGGGTTGCTATGATAAATACATGCTGTTTTTCTAAAGTAAATGAGTAATATAACTGTGTTATAGAAAAAAAAACAGGTTTTCTTTTCTTGATTAAAAGCAGCACCTCACACTTTTCCTGCACTGCCCAAAGTGCAATTGCAGGTCCTGCATAAAGTCTTCTTTTGGATTAGAAGCACTACATCCTTTCCCATCAGCAGCATGAGAACAGGGGGGTTTTGGTTTTTCTTCCTATCAGCATTAGAAAGAACAGGGACTCTTTTCCCCTGGCTGCAATTTAAGGGAAAAAACTTAGGGATATAATGTAATTACCAGCACTGGAGTCTTGCCAGGATGCTGGGCCTTTATTTCCTTGAGTTCCTCAAAAAAAGTGTCCTAGGACCATCTAATTATAAGCAACCAAAACCACAGTTTCATATCTGACATGAAAGACTCTGCCTCTAGCAACATAGAACATCAGTCTGGGCATTTCCTCAGTACTGACTCAAAAATGCCCCCTAATGACTCATATTTTCTATTGGTTTTGTTTGTTTGAAGGATTTTTTATAAATTTTGTGATGTACCTAGAGCTTGTCAAAATATCTTAATAACCAACATATGTACATTTTACAACACACGCTGTTTTACAGTCAGTGAAACAAGATCAACCAGTACACATAATCCAGCGTATACTCCTTAACACTATTAAGGAGTATATGTACTCCTGGGGTGTGGAAAATTTAGGGCAATATTCTTTCCTTTGTTAAAGCGAGTTCATGTGATAGAAAGTAGAATGAAAATGGTATTTTAATTGCAAGGAGTTTTAAAAACATTCATGTTTGATAAATAGTTACAAAGTCAACAGAAAAAAACTGTAAATTAGTAACAAATGTCCCATCTTACTACCCAGTCTATAAAGTGTGTCTGAGACTCTGTTTTAATACATATTGAGTAAAGCTATATCCACACTCCAATGACAAAGCTGATCAACATCTACAAATTAAAAAAATTACTCCTGTGAAATTTGAATTTCCTCGAAAGTTTGGTCTAACAAGCCCTGTTACTCTTGTGCAAAAAGGACTCTGGGGTATTTCAAAGAGGAGGACAATAAAAACAAACAAGCAAACAAAAAACAACGAAGAACCCCAAACAAAAAACAAAAACAAAAACAAAACAAAAAAAACCCCAAAAACAAAAAAAAAAAAAAAACAAACCCAAAGGAAGTGAAAAAGGAAATTGAGTGGGTTTGCTCTCATAGAATTATTTTTATAACATACCTCAAACTAGGATAAATAGAACATGGTTCATGTGCCAGTTCAATGAAATACCTTTGTAAATCCCTGGGTTGAGGTGTCTAGGTGGAAGGAAGCATATATACATGAAAATCTTCCCATCCTGAACTATAAACAGGTCTAATTTTCACCCTCAAATGGACAACTGGTAATAGAATATTAATTTTAGAAAGCCTAAAAAATATCTTTATTCACATACTAACTAATTAAAGGAAAACACAAGTTATTAGATAGGATGTGTACTTACTTATAATTGATCTCATTGCCATTAATATGGAGAGGATGTGGTAAAAGCAGTGATCTGCATGGATAAATGAAATCAACGTCAACATGCTGACTTCATCAATGTGAGAACAAAATCAGCATCAGCAAGGCTTAGTGAAAGTTTATTTCTCAGGTTGTTTTCCATTTTAGAAATCATTCAATGTAGGTTTTCCTTTTCTAAATTTCCTGTCAAGCTGTTAACTATCTCAGATAGAAAAATCACAGTTAGTGGATACCTGGAGGGAAAGGTGGGCATCTCCGTTGTTTCCTTGTGTCAAGGAGTGTGCATAAGGATGTTTCTTTCTTCATGTGAGATATCTGTAACGATTTTAACCCTGCATTTATTCTACTTCCCTGACTATTGGCTTTAGCTTAAGTTTGGCTTGGTTTTGGTTTACAGTAAGTCAGCTTCTGTACATGTAAGGCCATAACAACATACACTTGTGTAATAACCATTTTAAACAGGAGTTGCATCACTTTTGGAAAAGTGGTTTAGGACAGCTGTGTTAAGAATATTGTCCAGTGAGATTAAAGGCTATGTCGTTGCCTTCAGTATCTCTTGAGTTTTTGGCTGGTGCTAGGTGCAGTGAGAGCCTTTTCAAAGTGATATTGAAGTGCAGCGGACATCAGTACCCTTAAAAACTGGTCACATTATCTTTGACTTTAGAATTTGGGAGGATCAGATCCCCAGCTTACACTCAAAGTCCTTTAAAGAAGCTTGCATATATGAAAATAGAACAGAATAAGATAGTATTTAATCTAAATGTAGTAGTTATTTTTGGCAGAAATTCGCTGTAGCAATATGGTTATCCAGGCAAATTCTTGTCTGTTTGTGTCAAATAGATTTAGATTATATTCCTCTTTGTGGGGATGTCAAGCTGAAAGCAGGTCAGAACATGTATTCACAGATGTAACTCTCAGATTTTCAGGATGTATGTAGGTGGCCTTCTATGAGGGGGACCAAAATTTAACAAGCTAATAATAGATGAATAAGAAAAGTGGCATTCGGCAGAAATGCAAATATATGTTGGGTAAAAATTTTAATAATCTGGAAAAAGAAGCCTGACAGCATGATGTTATAGGGATAGTAATACCAAGTGCCTCTATATGTTTAGTTGAAGTAAGGGTTGTTGTTATTAATACATTGCTGACTTTTAAACAAACTATAACCTAGTTTTGGAGCATTACCACAGTGATGCTCCACAGAGTGATTTAAGTGGAATAAAGATATATTAGTCGATTAATTGTTAGTGATTTTGTTCTAGTTTTGAAATACTACTTCAGGAGATGAACGAAAGAAAAGGGCAAGTATTGAAAGATGGACTTTACTGAGAGGACCCGCCCACTCATTTAGTCAGCCAGGGGTTGTTATCCCTTTATTACCCTGTAACTTGAGGGCAAGTTCAGTGAACAACTGTGGAGGCCATTAGGAGCTGTCATGGAGAATTTATTCGCCTTTGAATAGAAGGTGGATGCAGTATGGTAGAGGCTCTGTGCTTCAAAGTGGGTAATTCTCCTTTTGCAGGCTTTTTAATACTATGTTTATTGTTTCCTAGTACATCTCCCTAGACTGTTTTTTGTTGCCTTTGCTCCTCTTGTCAGGAATAAAATTTATAGAAGTGTGGCCCAGGAGAACCAGTCTGATTTTGTGTAGTGACTATGCTAGCAGCCCACAGTGTCTTACTGGAAACTTGCAGAAAACAGTAAAATCCACACCTCTTAAGAAGCTAAAGGTCTGGTGACATTTTTTCCTGCTTTCCTGTAAAATACAGGTAGTTGTGGTAAAATAGGTTGTGTCTTCCAGTGTTCTGACTCCAAAGCAAATCTCATCAAAGCTTGTAAAAGCAAATTAGTCAGCTAAGTTGTTACATCCCAGTTTGACAGTGTGAGCTTCTGAATTTGTAGGAAAGCAGTTACTGCTCTTTCAATTCCTGAAGTGTAATAGACATCTTGAGCACGAGAAAAATCTGGTCCTTGCTTTGAATAATGCATTATATGAACTTAAAAGGCATGAGAAGATATGATAAGTTAGAATAGAGATTGACAGCAACACATTCATCCAGTTGTGAATGCAGGGGACATTTATCCTGAAAGAACCAGTGCTGCTGAAAAAGTGGAAACAAGAGTTTTGCTCTGTGTTTTGAAGTTAAGCATGAGAGAGAGGGAGATCCTTTTTTAGCAGACACTGTATATTGGATGTGAAAGATGTCTGTAAGTAAAGATACAATTTCTAAAGCTCATGTCACCAGTACTCTTACGTAATTCCCATATTCTGTGGATGTGTTACAGGAGTGTTTGAGGAATGTATTTTATTTATTCTAAGCGGAATCAATCCTTGAATTTTGATCTGCTTTATAGGCATGCAATTTCCTTACCAGGAAATGCAAATGCAAATGTCTCAGAGAAAGAAAATTAAAACCCATAGACAAATATGAAAGTATCCAAAAAAAACGGTTTTCAGATACAAAGTCAGACAGTGGGTTCAAATGGTCATCTAGGACTAGGTATGAGTTATTTATTTCTCTTTCAGAGTTAGCGTTACTCTGGTTACCATTCATTATTCTAAATTTATGGGATGTTTTTGTGACATTGATAGTATTTACAGAAGTAAATATAAATGGACAGTTGCAGTACATTTGTGTGCATTTATACCAACTAACTTATCCATTCTTCCTAATACTTTATCAAAAGGGGGATTTTTTAAATGAATGTGTGTTTATTAACTGTAAGATTTACTCTCAGAATTCAAACACTAATTTCTTCCCTGAAAGGTGTAGTGTTGTTGAAATATTCCTGAATGAATCTAAATTCTCTAAAAATTCTAGCTAAGTCTCTGCTGACATTCATCTGAAAAAAACCAAAACTTTTCCAGATACACAAAATATTCTTGTTCATAGATTTATTTCCTGCCCAGCAATGCTCCATAGTTATAACTTGAACTCTTAATGAGGTTGATATACCAAATTTTCTAGTCCAGACAGAAGTACACTGTCCCAAGTATTTTATTAAATGATCAGCTGCATCCCATGAATTACAAAGATTCTGGCACTAGCTTTTTTTTCTCTTAGTTGGTTTATTAAGAAGAAAGAATTAGTGTGAACTTCTCAATGGGATCTTTCCACAAGGCATGGACTTACTCCTTTTATAAGTACCTAGACATTATTTAAAATATTTCTTTCAACCACTGGCTTTTAAGGCATACATTTCCATTCTGCTTTTCTTCTAGTTTTCCTTTCTTCTTTCATTTGCAGGGTTTTAAACAATTTCTAGAGGCAGTAGCAGAGGTTTCTTGTGATGTTATTGATAGCCTAGAGGGCAGTTTATGGAACAGCAATAGGAGGTACACTCAAAGGTAGAATGATAAATGTTCTAAAATTTAAATTACTTGATCTTTCAAAGGACAAGCAACAGTCATTTGCTAACCAGCAGTTATGAGTGGAAGGTTTTTGTGGTGTTTTTTAATTCTATCCCAAACTCTCTGTGGCAAACAGCTGCCAAAAGGTAGCTACGTAGCTGTTAGCCTCTCTGTTTAGTTCTGGTGAAGAAGGGCAATTTCTCAGCAAGCAATGTGCTCACCTAGTGGCAAATGATAAAATCAGTAATGGGAGAAGAAAAGAGAAACCCCTGAACATATGATCAGGCATTATCTGACGCTCCCAAGTCATCATGAGTCTGAGCTTACCTTTCGTCTGTTCGTTTGTTCAGCTGTTGTCATTTGTAGGCTACAGCTGCAAGGGTAAATGCACATGTTCCTGAAGCGTTCCCAGCTCCTCAGAGGAGGAATGCCGGGTGGTCTGGCGCATGCCAATCGCAGCTGAACTCCACTGGAGGGGAGTGATGATATGGTGTGAGACAGCGCTTGGCTGTGGGGGCTGTCAGAGCCCCACATGGTGCCCTGTGATCCTGCTAACATTACTCATGTGTGTATAAGCATGTGTGCACATGGGAGGCAAAAGCCCTTTTCAGTTTGAAGTATTTTGCATTGCAGTGTTTTTATAGCAACGTATAGAAGGTACCATGCTCAAAGCCTGGCAATCCTCTTGTTCCATATGTTGAAAGCAGAATCCAGTTGCTCATGTGTTACTGCGCACTGTGCATAACCCCTGCTAGAGGCACTGAGTTGCTTTCCTGGTACTTATGTTTTAAAGTAAACAGCAGTGGACTGCTGGTATTCATGCTCTTATTTCCCAGGTAGGCTGCTCCTTTACATGCTTTACATACACTCACTCCCATATGGTGTGATTAAGGACAACAGGAGATGGCACTTCCCCAGTAACAGTGTGAGCAGTGTTGGAGGTGTTGGGTGAAGCTCATTGCCATCATTACCAGCAACCACAATTTTCTTACCGTGGCACCATTCCCTTGCTGCTGTCCCTGACCTTGGTTGTGAAACCCTCTGCTCCTACCCTCATGTTCTACAGAGCTGCTGGCACAACAGATGCATTACATTACAACTGGTTCCTGCAGCTTCAGTGGAAAAGGACACCTTGGATGTGTTGACATTGTCAAATAAATCAAATGCTTCTTTGTGAAGTGGTAGATATGTTACTTGATTCCTAGGCTCTCTAGTGAAGCAAATCAAATTGTTTCCTCCCTCCAAGGTAAACCCAGGTGCAGTTCAGGAGATGCTTCTTCCTGAGGACAAATCATTCCTTAGCCAGGACCGTGCCAGGTTTGGTTTCTTCTGCCCTACACAGTCCTCTACAGCATCCCAACGGGCCGTGTACTTTGAAACACACCATATGTTCTGATGCCATATCCTTCGTTCCCTTAGCAGCGTGCTGTGTACACACCGTTCTGTGCTGACAGATTGCACGACAGCTTTCCTGTTATTTCAGGTATTCAAACTGAAACATCTTAAAGCCCAAACAATTATTTCTAAGAGGCAGAAAGACGGCATGAGCAAGTGGGACTGGACTGCGGGCCATTGTACTTCCAGCCCAACCAAGAAGTTTATTCATTGCATGGCCTGGGGCACAGGGATGTTTAGCAGAATAGATGTAGTTTTGTCCCCAACTGGCAGATGCAATTAATCTAGCTGCTGCAGGATATTTACTTGCACAGTGTAGCTCTGTTAGCAGAATGATGTGAAAAAGTGCATCATGTATCAGAGGTGGAATAACAGCCTTACAGTGGCTCCTTTTTTTCAGCTGTCCACATTCCAGTGTATAGGTGGCCAGTGTTAGAAAGATCTTCTTAGACCTCCTCACCTCCCTTATATCAGTGGGAAGAAGTAGGGCTTGCAATCAAGACCTGAAAGAATAGCTGCTTTGAAGTCATGCTCACACATTACGCCTTTTAATTGCCTGATTTTCACAGAGTGGGTTGCTCTTGCATGTCCACAGGGCATACCAGTGTCACTTTATGGTGCATCATAGCTCCATAGTGCACTCAGAGGGAAAACCACTCATTAAAAAGATGAACAGTGCCTGCTTTTCAGCACCTATTACTATCAAGATGTCTGAAATATGCAATGCACATTCTTAATGGGTACTGACAAAGTACTTTAAAGCACATTGATGTTTTAAATGTATATTTAGACTAATGAACAAGATGTAGCTGAAGATTAACCTTTTGAGTCTATCAAATCAGTGGTATAGCCCTCCCTGCTCCTGAATCCCACTGTTTTCTTTCTTAATGTTTTATCCATACAGCGATAAGTTAGGGAGATTGTGAGGGTACAGCTCTCCTTGAAGCGTCCCAGATTATAGAGAGAAAGAATGGTAATTTACCAGGGTAAAAAAGAACCTGCATAATAATGACATAAAGGAGAGATTATTGAAATTACGATTTCGACCTCAACAATGACTTTGTAAGAATGGCGTTGTAGACCTCCGTATTTAATGTGTCTCCCAGATTTTTCAGCTAAAACTTGCTTAGCTGGAAAGTGGAGAAATCTTACTCTTGTAGACCTGCCATCCCTGCTGATGCCGCCCCAGCTCTGGTGTCCCAGCTGGGCTCTCTCTGGCGTGAGGCCCCTTAGCAGTAAGAGCACTTACCACCCCTACTTACCACCACCTGCCCAAGTGTAACCTTCACCTAAGGGTTTATTTCTGCAATTCCTGTAAAAGCCCACTGCAAGGTTACGCTCCTGCTCTCACTGCACTTGATGGATGGGCATGAGAACAACAGGTTTTAGTCATGCCTTGAGTGGGACTAGCAGGCTCTGGGAAGGTACAGATAGAAGGGCAGGTGATATTGATGGCAAGGCATGATGTGAGCAATCTGTCTGGGATTTTTCTGTCTGCGTGGGGGAGACTGAAGATGCAATTTGTCTTGGCACACAACCCACATGCACCCATTTAGTTAGAACAGAGACCAGAACTTTGCTTGACTCTAAGAATGGGAAGAGAGCCTGTTCAATCTGAAGTACTGTTGGATGTATCAGTCCAAAGTAAGAGTTTGGTGTTAGAGTCATTTTTTCTAAACATGTGTCTGGGGGAAGAATTCTTTAGCTCCCCTAATTTCTTTTGCCTCTTGTTGAATATTCAGCTGTTCTTGCAAATTTCTAGACCCTGCTTTCTGATACAGTTCAGACTTTCCTGTACTTCTGTGTGTTTGTAAAACAGGCCATGTTGGGACTTTCAGGCAACAGGTTCTAAGTCCTTGGATCACCTGTCATAAATGCATGATCACCCACCTAGATAACATGGTGTGGAGAACTGCCTAGGTCAGTGATATTGGAGTTCAGATTATCTGGAGATAAGCCTTGAAAATATGTGACTTGGTTTACTTAGCTTTCTCCTCTATTTTTTGTCTTAATAGCACTTTTCATTGCACCTAGCTTCAGGAATATTTTTGATATTCTTAAATGAGGAGGTTATCTGCCCTAGGCCTGCTTAGTAATACCTGATAGAGACAGGCATTTTTAACAGACAGACATTCCGTGCTTAAATGTAAACATTAAATTTTATATTTTCTTTATCACTGCAGAGAAAAAATAGAAGTGTTTTTAGAATAGGAATCTATTAAAACATGTGCCCCGAGGACTCTCATGCTAAGGCTCGCTGTGGTGGATCATCTGTGTGTTTGAATTCTCAAAGATACAGAAGTAGGAGTCTTGCAACCTATCTGAATCCCTCTGAATATTAGTAAAATAACTCACAATATATGAATAGCTGCTTTAACAGTATGGGGTTTTTACATTCTTTGAGATAATAAAACAGGAACATTCTAATTAAGTACCTAAACTCTCATATAAATATATATCTGATGTTTTTATCCTTTTTTTTTTTTAAAGCAGGGAACAGGAGGGGCTTCAGCAGCATTGCATTCGCTGGATATTTGGGAGTTACATTTACAATACTGGTGTTTATTTCCAGTCTCTCACATCCTTAATGAATAGTTTTCCTCTATGCAAATGTTTCTCCTAACCACTTTCCTAATAAAATGCAGAAGATATATGGGGTTTGTTTTCAATCCCATTTGTGTTATCTTGCACTTGCATCTTTATATGTATAAGAACCAAAACAAGCTACAGAGAAAAGGGCCTCAGAGCATGCAAATTTCATTGCAAAAAATCCTATTGCAAACAATGTCAGTGAAAGACTTGTTAACTACTTAAAAATTGAAACAAAAATCAATATGGAATTTGGATCTTCCAGATTCTTCTCTTGCATTTTTGAAAAATTATGGAAATCTGAAATTGCACTGAAGTTTTGTAAAACAGTCATACCAATACATCTTAATTCCACAGAACATGCTTTTTTTTTAAACTTGCACATGTTGTTTACTGATAAGTTTAATGTAATTTCCAGATAAAGTACCTATTTCAAGCTAGAAGTATTAGGCATTTTGTTCCTGATACAAATGATCATTTACTTTACCAGAAATTGGTGTTTCTCATTTAGTCTCCTATCTTGTGCAAATCTGTGTGAAGTTATTTACAATCTTCCATACTTCATTAACTGAAATGATTACCTGCAGGCTTCAACTATTTAATCAACTTTCTCTTGCAGTACACTAATGAATAGATCTACTTAGCATATTGACATTAACTGTCTCTTTCAGAAGAACAGTCTTTATTATATATCACAGGATTTTAATTTATTTTTTTATTTACTTTATATGTGACTCTTGCAGAAGATTATGATTTTTAATACTCTTTGCCATTCTTAGGCCATATTTTGTTTTCATCCTTTTCTAAAAAGAAGCAGGCACTCTACTGTTGACTCTGTAGTCTGCAGTACTGTATATACACACTGCAGAGGAAAAAGAATTTTTTCCTTATGCTGAATAGATAGAAAAAGGACTTTCAATGAAATAGGGCCTTTAATCCATGATATTTGCATGAGTTAAGAAATGTGGCTTTGGTTTGGCTTGATTTTAGGTTTTTTTGCAACTGTAACCTCAAGGACTGCTCTAATTTGTCCCAAAGTCCTGTCTCAGGAACTATGGACACTTTCTAATGATGCTGCCCTTATATTCCTTCCATGATTTGTGGCTTCATGGCATGACCGAATCTGTAGTGAATAATCTTTTTACAGAGCTATCCAAGTATCTGATCTGCACTGAGTGATTTGCTGCACTTAAGATTCTCCCTAGGGATTTTGGTTTTTAAGGATCAGTTCCTGAAAAATGTCTTTAAGAGAGCATACAGCTCCTCTCCCACTGTTGAAGACTGACAGCAAAAAAAAAAGCCACTGTGCTTGTTAACCATCTCCCTTAGATAAGTATTTCTTCATTTTAATGTCACTTACTGTATTTTCCCAGGTGGATTTAAAAAACTCGCAAACTTACTTTACCATTAGTTTCCTCTTATTGTTTGTCTTACTAAATACAGTAATCTGTGGTGTCCATTTTCTATGATCTCTGTTGCTCTTGATGAATCCATATGTCTGCACAGTTTTACTTTCTCCTTCCTACTCCAGGGCTCATTAAGAATTTCAGTCTGTGCAGTGGTTTGAAGGTGAAGGAGATAGGAAGAGAGGCCAGTTGTTTCAGTGCTCAGCAGCAAACTCTTTATTAAGGGAGGAACAGAGTAAGGCAAAAGCAAATGCAGTAGTTGCTGTCATCATACTTCCATCTTTCACTTTTTAAGTTATCAGTTAATTTCAGATATAATTTTCTCTCATTGGAACAGCACTTTCTCTTACAATGGGAGCAACTCTGGATGTATATGCAGTTTGTTATTAACTTCCTAATGGTCACTCAAAACCAAGCATCATCAGATATCTTTAGAGGGAAATTGCAAGCCTGTTGCCCAAATGTTACGAAACTAATGTGTGATTTCTTTTTTACTCAGAGCTCCCTCTTTTTAGTTTACATTTTCTATTTAATGTGTCCTAGCTGGGATGGATGAAGGAGAGGAACTGTATGAAAAATAATTGGACAGTTTAATGTCTTGCCAGTATATGACTGATCCAATCTGAGTCATGGCATTTACATGTGTTGAATCGATGGAAGTAGTGTAGGTTGCACTAGGGTGCACTGGGAGAGGAACCTTAAAACCTGCCTGGGATCCCACAGGGATGTATCCATACATAGGGAAGAGGCAGTAGGTTGAACCTTTCCTACCAACTCCGCTTCAGTCTCGTTTTGGACTTGAATTAGTCAGTAATGGGGCTCCCGTGCCTACGCCTTGCGCTTTCCCACTCTGCAAGAGAACTTCTGGCAGAGCTCCTGCTGACAGGGGCCTTTGTTCTGCTGTCACTGAGATTGAAACCTGCCTATAAACGTGACAAATGTCTCCCAGGCATCATTCCCCTGGCTTCAATAGAGTTACACAAGGGATGATTTTGGACATTTTCAGCAGTACTTTGTGATTTTAGTACCTGTATGCATACAGTTTGGATCACGTATTTAATCTGCACAATCAATTTGATAGGCATCCCAGAAAGATAAGTCACCTTTTGTCAGAATTACTGCTCTGTATGTTCCACAGTTAAAAGACTATTAAATCATTTTCACTAAAAGCTTAACATTCTCCAACTTTGAGACTTTGCTTCTTTCAAGGAAATATAATGTCTAGTCCAGTATACTGTAATTTTTTTTTCCTGTTACTTTTTAATAAATTCTTGAGGAACTAAATAATTAATAAGTCTGTAGTTGGTTTAGGACCTAAGGCAAATGCAGTTCATTAGGCCAAAGTCCAGAAATGTGAAAGTTCTTTTTCTCTTGGAGTGCTGTATTTCAGGGTATTTGTTTGACTGTTGTCTGATATCCACCAGTCTTGTGACTAAAATCAAGTGCTGTATCAAGTCCTCTGTATGCGACCAGAGCCAGGAATGAACTAACAATTAAGCAATTAAATGGGTGTTGAGAGTTCCCGTGACTGAGCTTTCTCCTTGCCCTCTCGTAGTTTGCAATATGAATGTACTCAATTATTCAATCACAAAAGCTTTTACGCTAACTGTGTCTGGATACAGTCTGCATTTTTAGGTCTATGAAGCCAAGTCTCAGATTCAGAAATCCTTTCGGCATCCCCTTCTATCATTGAATAGCACTGCCTCAGCTCTGAAAAATAATTTCTGATGCTTCTTGGTCCACCTTGGGGTTGCAGCCAGACTTTTGACACTCTGGAAATTCAGTCTGATTTATGAACGTAAAGGTGATAGGCTAAAACAAGGCTCAGCAAAGGCTTATTCACTTGTACTTTGCCCTTAAAACATATAGACATTTCGTAGTATCCCATATCCTTCTGTTGCTGACCCCTCAGTGAGTGTGGTGATTGGAGTTTGGGCATAGGAGACCCCTACCAGTCCTTGCTTCCATTGACAGCTGTTGGGCAGCCAGAGGTGCTTGGACTTGCCTTTACAGAAGGTATCTTTCTTTATTGCCAGCAGCTTTAAATTTGAGAATGCTCCAAGCAGGTCTATTCATAGTATTCCCCACACAGCCATCTCTATAGGAGACGCTTTTTTTGTTCTGGGGTTTTTTTTTAAGTTTTTCCTTTTTTCCCAGGAAAGTTTTAGTAAGGAAAGAGCAGTAGTAGCTTTTAGGCTATTCCATAGCCTTTCCATAAGCGACCAGTGGGATTTCCAGGGTAGAGAAAGTGCTTTTTATGTTTTCAGGGTTTTATAGGCCTATAGTGTCACGGTGGGCCAACACTCCCAAACTAAGATGCAACACATATGAGGAGATCTGTTCTGTAACACTTGTTTTCCTTCCAATCGGTGTTACAGCCTCTAAATCACTCTGAGCTGGCTGAAAAGTGAATGTACTTCATCCAGGTACACGTTGTGGCATGTCAAAAAATTTATATTTTATTTTGCTTTTAGTGAATTTTTTTTGGAAAACTGTAAAGGAATGGTCCTAGAAACATGATAAAGCACTTAATGCACCATATGCACAAGAAGGCAAAGCTGCTGGAGCAGAAGTAAAGGTTTTGTGACCATTAGCAGAAGCAATGCTGACTATTCATTAGGATTCTCCAGCTCGCTGGTACACTGCATGAGAACAGTTTATTCTGTATTCTGGATTTAATTACCGCATTAGACCTTAGACCTCTCAGCAAACGAAAGCTTCCTGCCATTCTGACAGCTTATTTGATAGCAACGATTGTTAACCTTGAAGGCACCTTAAATGACATTTGAATAGTGTTTATGGATTTATGCCGCTCATCGTGCTGTTTTGCTCGCTCTCCATTAAACCAAACGAGACACCTCCAGAAGGCTGTATTGATTCTTGACCACAGATCCTGGCTCTGCAGGATACCAGTCTATTCTTCAGAAAGGTCGTGCTCTCTCAGAAGTCTTTTTTTGCAGAAAATACACATTGCACTGCAGCCAAGAGCTATGCAGATGACCACATAACCCAGTTTTAATGAAGGTTACTGTCCTTCTGCTCCTACTACATCAATAGTGCAACACCTTTTAAAAAATGTATGCATACAGGATTTTTTCAAATTCAGCTTTATTAGTCTAACAAGTAGCAGCCATATTAAACCTGTTGTCATTTTGTACATGCTTCAGTGAGTTCTACCTGAATTTTAGGAATAGAAACGTCTCACTTGATTTAACACTTTTTTTCTGTTGCCCTTTACCTCTGCCAGGCAACACTTCCTCCTATGTCTGTAATCTTTTCCTGTTTGTGTTCTATTTCTTTGTCCTTGAAAGAAAATACTGGGAGAAAATACCACTACGCTGATGACTTTTGACTCACCTTACAAAGGAGAAGTGTACCGTTTAAAAATCTTCAGTACTTTGGAGAGGTTTGAAGACTTTTCTGCATTAAATGTGCCCTATAGACATTTGCATCTAGACTTTCTTTACAATTAGAAGGAACTCCATGTTCAAATAAGCGGTTTGTGGAACATATTTAACCGTACAGCAACACATAAAAGCAAACAAGGCAGCAGAAAACTGACAATCATATTAATGATAAATGCCTTCCTGGATTTTTTTTTTTAATTTGTCTGTATTCAAAACTGCAGGCATTTCAGCTTTGTAGCCTCAGCTTTTTCTTCCTGTAAGAGGCACTGCGTCACCCATTCAGATGGCTCTGAATGTAGGAGTTTATCACCTAGGATAAACTTAACCTCTCATTTCCACAAAAAGACATGACTTTGAATTCCACTGTAAACTGTTCAAACACTTCTGATGGACATTTCAAAAGATAGGTACATTTTTGGCTTTCTAGGCTATACTTACTGGTCAACTTGTACAGCACAGATTCTGCTGCAGGTGTCTAGACAGGTATCAAATGCTGTGTCTAGTTCTGGGCCCCTCAAATCAGGAAGGACATTGAGGTGCTGGAGTGAGTCCAGAGAAGGGCAGTGAAGCTGGTGAAGGATCTGGAGGGTAAGACCTATGAGGAGTGACTGAGGGAGCTGAGGTTGTTTAGACTGGAGAAAAGGAGGCTCAGAGGAGACCTTATCAAACTCTACAACTGCCTGAAGGGAGGTTGTAGCCAGGTGAGGGTCAAGCTCTTCTCCCAGGCAGCCAGTGACAGGATGAGAGGACATACACTCAAACTGCTAGGGGAGGGTTATGTTGGACATCAGGAAGAATTTCTTCACAGAAAGGGTGACTGGGCATTGGAATGGGCTGCCCAGGGAGGTGGTGGAGTAATCGTCCTTGGAGGTGTTCAAGAAATGACTGGACATGGCACTTAATGCCACGGTCTGTTTTGACAAGGTGATATTCACAGGTTGGTCTTGATAATCTCACAGTTCTTTTCCAACCTAATTGATTCTGTGATTCTGTGAATCTGCGATAATACCATTTGCTAAATTGTTTTATAATCCCATTGCAGTACACTAACATAACCTTTCAATATTCTATCAAAACCAAATTTAGTTTTCAAAAGAACATACTAGTCCTTAAATGACTTGTCTCAATTGACTATTCAACTTGGTGATGCCAGTTCAACTATTTGCAGTTGCTGGAATATTATCTAGGGGACTGGAATTCGATGTTGTTACAGGAAAATGGTAGACTGATAACCTCCAAAGATTGGTGAGAAATGAAATGATTTTTGGTTGCAACTCCAAGGAGAAAAAAAGCCACTGACTCTCCACTGCTGCTTAAAATAGGATCAGAGAATGAGTAGCAATACCCAGGATGTTGAAGTTTGATCTTCAGAATGACTGCCAGCTCTGGACTTCCACCTTTGCCATGCATTATCAGTATTTTAAATTATTATATTAATTATAATACTTAGCTAATGGTATTTGGAATACTTTATTTTCTTACAGATGTACCAGCAGGTTTTCAACTACTATGCAGCAGTGGTCTGCTGAAATTTGGTCAAGTTGGTCTGCTGAAATTTTCTGAAAATTGTTGCTAAAGCAGTATCTTGGAAAAGATCTTCTGTGGATGGTGAGGCTTGTTTACTGTAGCATTTCAGAGCCACCATGGGCATATTGCAGTTCTCTACTAGCAATCAGGGACCTCTGTGACCTTTTAGTTGTGTTTATCAAGCTAAGTCCTGAAGTTTCGGTGTAAAGCAGCTATCAAGAATGAAGGCAATGAACAGAAGTGTGTGGGTGTTGATGCATAGAAAGAAAAAGTTGTCTACTAGGCAAAAGGAAACAGAAAAGCATTTTCTAGAACATGTTCAGGTTAGTTTTCTTATTTTGGTGTTGTAGTCAAACAAAAGAACTTAAAAAAAAAGATGCTTCAACTCTGAATACACAAGTTCATGCAATTTGATGGAACACAAAGCAGGAAACTAGAAAGTTATTTCTTCTTTAAAAAGTTATTCCAAAGAAAATTATTTTTGGACTTCAGTCTTTATATTTTGCATCTGCTATCTATATAAATATGTGTTCATTTGTTTTGATACTAATGACATCATTTCCCTATTTTTAATAATCTAATGTGATAAGTCCAGTGAATCATGAATTTTACTTCCTCAGGTTCTGGAGTCCTTTGTATATAAACTGAAGCAGTTGCTGATATAAACAGAATAATCAAAGCTACTAATCTGAACATCAGGCCTGAATTAAGGCCATTAAGTAAAATAATGACATTAGAGAGCTGAACTATAATTTACTTTAAATTAAATTAAATGGAAAATGTTAGCATTATTATGCTGTGAGAAATTAAATACTTCTACCTTCTAGTT
This sequence comes from Pachycephala philippinensis, assembly GCA_013397055.1. Lineage (NCBI taxonomy): Eukaryota > Metazoa > Chordata > Aves > Passeriformes > Pachycephala > Pachycephala philippinensis. Next base: position 47,623 of record VWZT01007245.1, read on the forward strand.
ATGCACAAAAGCTGGTGAATTTTCCTAATTGTTTTTTATTGTTATTGTTTTAGGAAAAAATGCAATGCAACATAGGTTTCAAAAAGCAGACATTATGAGTGATTCCTGCCAATTGAATAACATTATTATAAAAAGATGTAGAAAATGGGGAACAGTTACATATTGCAAATTGCTTAAATCAAATAGTCTTAGAGAAAAATATGTTTTCTGCATAGTGCTACTAATTGTGGCCTAAAGTTAACCAGATATGGTTAGAAAATTCCCAATTTTTATTTTTTTATAAATTGAGCTTATTAGGAAATTCTGAATTTACCTATGAAAGATAATTGAGAAAAGTAAAAAATAAGTTGGTTATTCTTTAGTGCTTTGGTAAATGAAAATCTTGTCTTTCACTTTTAAACCAGAAAAATATAAATTATTAAATAATTATGAAATATAGGAACATACTTCTCTTTCCTCTAGCACTTGTTATTCTAACTAAGAATTGCAAGCATTTTTCAACCACATTTCTCAGAATTTTTAAGAAAATTTTAAGATTTCTCAGATATTTGTTTGGGTTCTTTTATACTTTGGGGTGCAGGTAGCCACNTATCAATATGCAGAATTCAGAAACAGGTGTTTTGCTACTAATCCTTCCCAGGTAGTCCCTAGGGATAATGCCAGTGTAGCCAACCTTTTCCATCACTTCTGTGCTTAGAAAAAACAGTGTAACCCCTTTGTCAAGAGGATTGAGCCTTCTGCTCAGAATTTGGCCATGATGCAGACAAAATGTTTATGTGAGATGGGGACAAAAATCTGTGGAGATGTTGAGACAAAGGGACTGTTCAGCTGCTATCACAGCCCACTTCTGCTTTTCCTGATGACATAGTTACTTGTTTGAGGCATCCGGTGGTTTATAAAATTCCTCTGGTGTCTCCTTGACTCTTCACAATCCTTTCCAAAAACATATGCAGACTCACACACTGGAGAGATGTCTGAGAATTACAAAAATATCCATATTCAGAAAGAAACACCTCTGTTCATGGCACCTGTGACAATGCATAGAGGCTTGCACATGGCTTGGTTAAATGACAAATTAGATTGACAACAAATGCACAGATTTTTCTTCTGTTGCTACCTCTACTGCAGTTTATGTTGTGAATCTGCTTCCAGTGTTGCAAATAAAGCTAACATCACCATATTAAAAGATACAGGTAATACTTAACTGGAAACACTGGACAAATATTCCTGGAAATGCTGGGTTAATGGTTGGACTTCATGATCTTGGAGGCCTTTTCCAACCTAAAATAATTCTATAATTCTGTGATTCTATAACATAAATATGGTGATTATATCCTGCAAGCAGATAAAAGCAAATTTGCAGAGTTGAGACAGTAGCTCACTATTAACAAATGCTTTATTGAGTTGAATCTCAGTAAGCGTGTTTGCTCCTTTGTATGAAGAAGGCAATTATAATCAGTGAAGGAAGCATTGACTTGCAATATTGAAGCTACCATGCACTGTATGTAATTAGTAATAAATGTAATAGTTAAAAAGATATACATGAGGAAGAAAAAAGGCGTAAGAGAGATGTAGTAAGTGATGATAATAATTAATGGAAGTATCCTCTTCTAATAATTAAGTATTCAAGTATTTATTATTATGGTACATTATGAGTTTCTCAGAAGAAACTGAATTTTTCTGGCCAAATAGAAATTAGTCTTCAGATGAAAAAAACCCAAAAAACAACAGAAACCCCAAACAAACCAAAACAAAGCAAAAAAAAAAAAAACAACAAAAAAACAAAAAACCACCCAAAACCACCACACCTTATCTCAAGGAATATTTAATCTATTTATTTATTCATTGGATTTTTGATTAGTCTTTCAGAGGAGAGAAGCAAGCAGGGTCATGATGCTCCGTACATGCTGTTTCTACACACGCCAAGCAACCCAGAGGCACTGGAGTTCGTGTGCAGCACTTTGTAGTCCTTCAGATTCAACCTGGACACTTAGGAAAGTTGCTGGTGACATTTAGGAGACAGTTTTTCTGGCATTAGCAGCTGGAGGCCGTGAGGGGTTGGTTCCCTGGGACATGCAACAGACACATAAATGCAAGCAAGTGAATTGAACACTTGCGTAATATTGAGGAAAAAGAAAGACCCTTGAGGTCCAGGAGTGTTCAACTTGTGGCTGACACTGCTTTGGGCAGGAGGTTGGACAGATCTCTGATGTCCCCTTCCAAATTGAATTATCATGGGATCCTATGAAAAGAAGTTAAATTTTGCTTTTGCACTGGTTTCTGATTACAGAATGTCTAGGGTGGAGATGTTCCTGAGATTTGGGTATTAATGTAGAGTTTAAATTCCTAGAGGAGACTGTCCTTCAGCCTGCCTGTCTTATTTTAGTACTCATGTTTATGCATAAGTGAAATTAGTGACTCTGAGATTATGCACGGATTCTACATCACTCAAGTCCCTTCTGCTGGGATACTTAAATGGATGGTTTGTGCTTTTCCACTGAGACCAGAATTATATGTTACAGTCCTTCCAGTCTCTGTTGGCAAGTCCACCCAGGCACTGCAGAAAACAAGAGCGAGACCTGCCACTGGTCAGCTGTAATGGTTTCCTCTCACTGCTGCAGAAAGTTATCTCAGATAAACAGCTTGCTAACTCTATTTCTTTTAAGTGCCTAGAGGAGGATTGCCGTCATACAGCTGAAAAACTTCCTGGAAGGAAACGACAATAAACTAAATTGAACTGTGCTCCTATCGTAAAAATACAGCCAATATGAGCAGTCAGATATGCTTAGTTAATTAATCACTGCTTGATGAATGGCATCGTTCTGTTAATTTCTTTTTAGCTGAGCAACAACTTGGTCAAGAGTAGATTGATATTTTCAAAAACACACACCTGAATTTTCTAATGTCTGTAATTGACTTGCTGCTAAAGTGTAAACATATTTCTAAAAAAAAAAAAAAAATGACCTCATATCACTGCAAATAATTGAGCCAATAAAAGCAGCAAAAATGCTGCAACTGTAAAAAATTGAAACACAGGGTAGTACATTGTGCAAGAAGGCAGTAAAATGTCAGCAGAAACAAACAGTGCATACTTAAGTATTTACAGAGTGGAGATGTTTCACACTCCTGGTCATTTCTGGTGTCAGCAGTTCTGCCAAGATGTGCACAGAGGGGCTGTGTGGGATTGCCATGCAGAGATCTTGGGAGGCCAAGCAGATAAGTTGGGTCATTTTAATGCCATGCCTACTGTCTTCAGAGATTCCTTCTCATCACTAGAGAATGGTGGGGTGTGAAATAAGAAGTTGTCATCAGCACTAAAAAACAAATTTTAAAATGATACTATGGAAATCTGTGTTTAGTAGTTAATTAATTGTATAGGGAAATATCAAGGAAAAAAAAAAACCCTCTAAACTACTATATTTGAGTTTATAGACCTTGCTGAAAACTTTCTCACAGCGGGAGAGAAAAGCTTAAAATAGTTATTTATTTAAGTAGACTCAGCTTTCAAATATTTCATGGATTAATATTCCTTTTTACTGACAATTTTTAAGGAAAATGTTATAAGAATTTTCATTTTCATTATAGTACCAGAACTGCCTGTCCAGGATCATATGGCTTTACTACTATGGGGTAGAAGTCTAAGATACGAGTGCAGTATGATTCTTGTATAATTTTATTTGCTGTTCTAGGAAAATTCATGCAGTGATTTAGGAGAGATGTATTTATTAATGACATTCCTGTTTGAACACTCTTGCAAAAGTACAGAAAGTAACATGCCCGTTCTAACAATGATGGCATTTATTATTGACACCTTATTATTAATCAGACACTTATTTTGAGCTTATATTTTTGTTTTATTCTAACAAGTAAGCATTCTCATAATATTAGTGATAAAGATATGTCTTTTATTAATTTGAAATAATTATTTGTTAATATAAATCTGTTCTGATGTGCTTCTGGATTTTTCTATACCATAAAAATATGTGGAAATAGAAAACTATTTTAGCACAGGTAGATAATGAAGAATATCTGTAACTAAGCCAAACTTTCTGGGATGCCTAATTTCTTATTTTTTTAAAAATAGGCATTTTGAGCTTAGTGAAAGAATTCATGAATATGGGTCAAAACTGGTGAGCAGTTTTCCTCAAGACATAAAAAAAATTAAAAAGCCCTCATTTTCTAAAGTGATCTTGCAGTTCCATATCAAAGTATTTTTACCCACTAACTAGCGAACTAATTAACTAATTTACTTCATTAAAAATCTTTACACAAAACTTTTTAGGGAAATCAGTTACACCAGATGTTGATTGGAAATGAAAAATGTAGAAAAGGATTTTAGTCGTGAAACTGAAGACAAAGCTATCATCATACTGCAACGAAAATTAAGCAGTGCTTGTTTTTCCTAGTTTTAGAATCACAATACTTAATACATTGAACTCTTACCCAGAATGTTCAATTAGCAGATCTCAATGAATCTAGAGAGGATTTAATTGCAATTATATTAATTCCACCAAAGACCTCTTAAAATAACCAAATATTAAAAATCTAAAAACACAAAAGAGATCAAGGAAATCTCTAATGAGATATTAGGTCTACCTCTTGAGGGAAATTTCTGCCTGGGACAAGTTTTGTGCAGAGGTTTTTTCCAAACTCTCAGAAGTACGGGAAAAAAAAACGTGTTTTGTCTTTTTAAAACCTCCTTTGTCAGCGTCTTCAGGCAAAGGCGTGCAGATCAAAAGATCTGTGTCCAGACAATTGGTCTTTAAGGCACTGATCATAAGTTGCATATGTAAAAGTAACTGACTGCCCACATTGCACTGCTGAACATTCTCTCTTCTTCTCTGTACTCTTTATTTTCCATACTTATTATGCATCTTATTTACCAATTACGCTTGATGCTTGCAAGTGAAAGCTATCATTTATCTTACCAGTAATACAGGTATTAAGCTTGACTGTGATCTCTCAGCACACAACGCTGGAAAGGCAGGAGAGCAGAGTGGGGCCAAGGGTACAATACATACAAAATACAGCTGCAGAGTTATAGAAACTTGCAAATAATGTTCTACTGTGAGAAGAGTTCAGTTAAGCAAACCTTATTTCTGTGTGTAAATGTTGTTTGTAGAGGTCTTTCATCCAGCTGCTGTATGAGGGACAAAACAATTAAATCACATCCTCTGCTGTCATGTTCTGGACTTCGGTAGTGTGTGAAGACTAAGGCAAATAAAGGTAATGGGAAAAAATCAGTTTATGGTTAACATTTATTTTTGTTTTAAGCCACTCAAAGGCTAATTTACCTTTGTTCTTAAAGCTTTCTCAGAGCCGTATCTTTAAGTAATAGCCACACTGCACTATTTAGCTGCTCAGGGTAAGTCTCTGATGCAATTACACCTCAGTCAGCTAATGTGTTCTTTTGTTTCACTACAAATAACAAAAAAAAAATTGCAAAACAGTATCTAGGCAGAGAGTCTTTCACAGTATTCTTGGATTATTAGGAGCCACAGTGTTTTTTGTGTGTGATGGAAGCCTCAGCCACCTTCAAAAAAATCTAATTTGGTGATGCAATTGTTGCTTCTTTGTAGTAAAATCATGGTGGGTTTAAGATGATAACCTGATTTTAGAGAACTCTGAAAGGAGGTTAATGTAGTCACAGAGATGCACCTGGTGCTAGTATTTATATGGAGTCTATACATTGGAGTGTTGACTATATAATGGACATAGAGCAGTCCCATTGAAGAGTGAAGTGACAGAAGTTTTATTAATTCAGGTGTGGGTAATTCAGGGAGATCAATAGATTCCTGACCACATAATTGATTGTGGGAGCACCAAAACACTCTGCTCAAATACTATTTTTGTTACCATCTGCCAATTTTAACAGCTTCTCTGTGTAGTCAACTGAAAGCCTCTTTAAAAATAATGTATAGGTTACATTCTGTAGGTCTTCTACAGGTGAGCACCATTTGAAATCAAGAGTAAGGCCAGAAATACATTTCCTCTAAGTGAAAAAAAGAAAGAATAAAGACGATTTTCATGATTTTCATTTCATATGCAATAAGAACTGTGGCATGGTATGGGGTTAAACAACCTTCATACACAAATATATCCACAATTTTTCTGATTGCTAGTTCATGTCATTTAAGAGAAGTAAGAAGACAGTGAAAAAGTGCCTGTGCCTCTGTCATTTATTGGAGATCTACCTATTGTGCTATTCATAAAACAAGCATTATTGGTGAAAGAGGTAGTTGCATATTAGGGAGCTCATAGCCCGAAGACCTGGTGTAGAACTGTAATTAAAGTGAATACTAAATAAGGTTCATTCAACTCACTTTGTACGCTATGCCAATGATTGATTTTCACACTCAGGCTAATGGAACAGTTTTCATCAGTTCTGCTATTACATTTCTGTTAGAGCATTCTTAGATTTTTTTTTTTTTCTTCTGGTACTATGGATTTAATAGAATTTCTGAGTCTCTTTTGTTGCTTGTAAATTTCAATTTAATTGGATCATGAGATCTCAATATTGAAAATTTAACCTTTTATTCTTTGGAAGTAGAACTGTTTTTTTGTATTCCCACCTCCTCAACTGACTGACCTCAAAAGGGGAATAAATGCTTTCATGATGGCAGATATTTCAAAAATAAAAAAATGGCTTAAACTCAGTCATATAATTCACTTATGCTTTATGAAGATTAAAAAACCATGTCTCTGTCTTTTTAAGTGAATTTGGAAGTCTGCATGTTTGTGTCACAATTTATAATGAGAAGATATTTTGTCATGTTAAGTGAACCCCAGACATTGAACAAATAGTATTTGTTTTTAACAGTTCTCTTGAAAACATACTTTTTCTTTTTTTTTTTTTAATAGCACAGATGAAACTGGTCCATAACAGAAAGATACCAGTGCGAAGAAAAATAAATTATTTCCGACTGATTAAAAAAATTAGCAATGGCACATGAGATGTTGTTATCTCTGAAAAATCAACAGAGCTGACTGATCAATCATGTTGTATTGTCAGGTACATATGGATGGAGAACCTGCATATTAGTTTACTGAAAAAGTAGCAGGAAAAATGCTGTTGTTACACGGCTGTGTTATAGATTGTATTCTTTTTAAGTGTCAGTCAGTGCTGAGATCTTTTAATACAAAGTATTAAAAGCAAGAGTTCTCAAAGAGTTGCATAGTAATTAATTCACTGAAATAATACTGAAATAGTTCTTGATTTTTGTCAAAGCAAAGGCATCATGAAGCAAAGACAGATTTAGAGATGCTACCTGCAATGTCATCACAATCCAAAGGATAGTTGGAACACCCTGCATGGTGAAAAAACAGAGTGTCTCCTTTGGAGTCACTTGATCTCTGTGTTTTATAAACCATGAAAGCCAAGAAAGTGCTGAATGAGGGGGGAATGTGAGTAGGCATTGAAGATAAACTCTTCAAAGGGAATACAGATTATGGACTGGTCTGTCCAAAAAGTAGAAAGGATCACTGACAAAAAGATTTTCATATACTAAAGCAAAAGACTTTTGTGCTTCACTCTAATGACCCTGGAACAAATAAGAAGGTAAAAACAAATCTGAAAAACATCGTGGCTTACATAGTTATTTTTACAAGAGCTAGGAGTAGGTTCTGTCTTCTTTTCAGATAGGTGGAGAGAAATGGATTTCAGTATGATTTTAAGATGATGTAAACACACTGGGGATAGTTTGTATCATATAAGTTATGTGCCTGGTGCAATAAACTAATAATCAGCTGTACATTTGCCGGAGGAAGTAGCATGACTTTTCAAAAAGTATTTGGGTCTGCTCCCCAGCTGCTGAATCTCACAAGACCGTCTTCATGTGTATTTGCAGATTGTATTTGAAGGTGTTTAAAATTACAGAGAGGTCATTGTTTTGAAAAATAAGGCAAAGGAATATAATCTTTAATGTAAAAAGCTGCATCTACATGATGCAATTTCAGAAGGTGCAATGTGAATGAAAATACCGAAAGCAAAAAAGCCAATATATTTTTTTAGTGATTGTATGTCAAAACTGGACATTATTTGGGTTCCAAGAAATAGCTGTAAAATGATGCAAGAGAGCACAGGAGTTCAACGTGATCGGTAAAGGGGAAAACCCTTATCAGCCTGTTTTTATTTTCTCTGAGTTCCCCCATAGCCATCTCTCAATTTCCACAGCTGTCTACATCAGGAGGAGATCTTTGTTCTCTAGCCAAGGGATACAGGGAGCCTTTGTGGGCCCTCTGGGTTTGACCAGGAGGACTGTGTTGCTGCAGCAGAAGCGAGATCTGTGCCCCAGGACCTGTGTACTTAGGTGTAATGACTGTCTCATGGGTGTTTCTCAAAGTCCCTGAAATAAAGCAAAGGCCTGATTGCAGCTCAGCAAAATGCTGTTTTCTTAGTGGAATGGTCAGTGCTGCCTTGCCTGTCTTGGGATGTGTCCTGAGAAGGGCAGTGGCTCAAGGGCTGATGATACAATGTCAAAGTGCAGTGGATAGAGCAAGGGAGCCACATCTGCACTTCATCCCAGTCATCTGTCCTCCAGGACTGGAGAAAGGAAGATCCCGTTGACTTCACTGACAAAAGGGGTCTCAGTGGAAGTTAAAGATGAAAAATTTCAAAGAAAACATCAACATAAACCAAGAAAAAGATTGCTTTTTATGGATTACCTTATAAACTGTAAAGCTGTTTGCCATGGGCCATTATGGATACCAAGACTGTGCAAGAGTCAAGGGGCAATTTCATTAAAAAGTTGATGAAATGAATGCCATCAAGAGTTTCTAAATGCAGAGAGATCATTCCAGAACTGGGAAACCTGTGTGCTGCAGAAAGACAAGGACCGACTGAGTGTAATGAGTGTCTCCCTGTGTGCTTACCTTAGCCATATAGTTTGATTTTGGACATTACTGGAAACAGCTTATAGGGCTAAATAGAAAGGTTTATGTTGCTGTATTCAGCTGCATCAAGTTTTCCTCCTGTGTCTTTTGGTTCCTCAGGTGGAAGTGACCTGTATTACCTCTGTTTGTTTTTTGCTGAATTTAAGAGGGAACTCCTTATCTACATGATCCAGAGGAAGATACCACAGTAATTATTTAGGAAGAAGGGCAAACCTGAGGGCTGTACTGAAAAGGCTGCAGAATTTTGAAACTGTATTTCTCAGTTTTCACTGGCAGCAGAGGGGTGTTTAAATTAGTCAAAAGATGTCCCTGTGCTGACTTAAATGAGGAGCAAACGCTGGGAAAGCAACAATTGGCCAGTAACAACTCTAGTACACCCTTGGGCAACAAAAGTGAAAATCTGCTTTCCAGAAGATATAAAGTTTTAAGAAGAAGAAAGGTAAAGGGATGTGAATTTTATGGAACATGGAACAACTAGGAATCTTATTCGTGGGACTGAATTTCAGGAAAAGATCTCTCTATATGTCATTTGCTTTAAATCAAGTATCTTAGTTATAACGTGGAAAGTACAGGACATCCTTTAACTTAAAATATTTGTTGACAAACTTTTAAATATATTTATTATGGTAGCAGTTGTAGATTTAAATAACACTTAAAGTTTTATGCAATGTTCAGTATTGATTCAAATATAAAATGAAGTAAGTTTACATCAAAGGCCAGCTTGCAGTCATAGACCTTTGAAAGTATTTTTTTCAAGCCATCCCAAAAGATGAAAAATGAATAAGGCAAAGTACCTTATATTCATGAATTCTGAAATATCCTGAATAGTTATTTGTCATAACACTATGGAAATAATAGGTATGTACAGCACACCTGAGAATGAACTGTCTTATTGAGGACATAATTGCTTCGTATTTTTTTCAGTAGAGGACATGTGCAACTCACTTCAGAAAGGTTGGTAAAAAAATCTTGTTCAAAGTTTTCTACAGTAGTTAGGAATCTAGGTTTGTTTTTATAGTTGCCACTGCAGGTCCAATAAAATGATCATAAGCCTTCTAAGGCTCTTAAGTATTAGAGTACTTAATCATAAGTACTCTAAAGTACTCTTGAGAGTTGAAGAAGGCATGATGTATGTGTAAAGTAATCCATAAAGTCATGGTACAAGCATTTTCAACAAATTGTGATAACAATTGACATTTCATGTGTCCACAATGAATATATCTGGCCTTGCTTTTGGAAGGGCTGGACAAATGTGGTAGTCATGGGAGCTGTGAAAAAAATGGACAAAAAAGAGAAAAAGAAACTTTCAGATTAGAATTCTAAAAACGTATTTCATGCAATGAAGGTTTCTGAAAAAGTTGGTTCACTAGAAACTAGGAGATTATTGCAACAGACAAGTAGATGGATAGATACAATTAGCCATGGATCGAGGAGACAGTAAAGTGAAGGTATATCCGTCGTTTCCAGAGCACAACAGTAAACACGGAGTAGACCGTCAGGGAGAGTACCTGCTCTAAAAAATGTGAGCTGAGAAGGGCTGGAACTAACTTTAATTTGCTGCCTCGTAAGATGAGCTGCTGCTTTGCTTTCAATATTAAGAGGATGTAGCTGTAGCTCGCTTTAGTTAATGCAGATGTTCAGATAAGTTAATGTAATTACAGTGAAGACTTACCGAAATAGTAAATTAACGTGCTTTGGAAGTAACTATTTATTTGTGTATTTAGAAGGAAAACATAGATATATAAAGAACAAGACATTGTCATGTAATTTTGATATAATTATACATATGTATTTGCAAGAAACCATTAAAAAAAAAAAAGGGAGAAAACCAGATTTCTGAAAATACAAATGTGAGTATAAGCCAGGCTCTTTGCAAGCAACTCTGGCAATATAGGATAAGCTGTAATTTTAATTTTTAATACTTTTTCCTGTAAAATCAAAAATGTACGTTTGAAATTTAGAAAATAGAGAAAAAGAAAGATGCTGTCAGGCAGTGGGTCAGAGAACCAAATCTGGCTGTAAAGTATTTGCTATGCTCTCAAGTTTAACTGGTCATTGAAGCAATTTATCTAAGGTTGTTTTCATGTTTCCATTTTACTTTATTTTGAGTAATACAATTTAAAATCCATCCAGATACTTTGACATCAGAGGAGGAAAGGCTAGGTAAACATTTCATATCCTAGAGGCTGGTATCATAAATTATGAGCTTTAGTAAGGTCCAATAAAACCCTTCATATTCAGACCCTGGTTCTGCATCTTCTTTCCAGCACTGCAGTGTTGATGAGTTTGGAAAGTGAAAAACGCACAGAAGTAGTGAATGTGAAATGTCCATTTGTTTTCATATCATGTTAAATCCTCTCTTGGTGTGTCCTCAGACCATAACGTTCAAACTCTGTTTTATGAAGGCTCAGAAGGAGGAAGGTGTCTGCTGGGATGCAAAAGATCTCAATGTCAAGTGTAGGCATTGTCTTCTCCCTTCTACCTTTGTTTTGGAGTTGTCATCTCTCTTAAATCCTGGCAGATTGGATATTTTAGGTGAAAATGCATTTAATATTTTAAGGTAGTTAGTGAAGTTTTTTTCCTTGTTCAGCAAGTGTTTGTTCAAGTGCTTGTTCAAAAATGTTGTTTTCTGGAAATCATTCTGCACAGAAGTTTCCAAACCCCTTTTTTCCTTCTTAAAAACCCATTGGGAAGCCAGACCTCATTCTCTAAAACTATTTAGTATACTAAATATATATCTGTATTTTTTGAGTGTTTAATAGCATGAACTGAGCATCACGATCCAATTTTATTTGGTGCTGTAAAAACACAGATGGAAAAAGCAGGTCCCCAAAATATGCGAAAGACAACTACCAGATGGACAAATTTCAGTTCTGGAATACAGGGAACGAATTAGCCAATGCAAGTACATATTGCTGGCAGAGGTTTCAGGGCAGTCTTGGGTTAGACAGTGACTTCAAATGAAAGTTTGTTTCTAATCTGAAAGTGCAGTTGGTAGGATATTGGTGAATCTGCGGGTTAGGCCAGTGAATCTGGATGCAATTCCATTGCTCAAAGATTGTGAGTCTGTGCAGTTTTAAAATTTCTTATTTCTGAGTTTCTGTGGTCTTTCTAAATGTTTAAATGGTTTCCTTGCTCAAGTTTTGTATTCAGTTTACGACGTGTCAAGAATTAGTAGCAAAAAAAAGAAAGGTGCGGGTTGCCTGAGTATTCTGAAGGCAAAATGAAGGAGAAAATTAAAGATATTTATCTCCATTATTCTTTTTTAAACATATTATTAACAAATCCGAAAGTACAAAGAAATTGATAAGTTATTATTCAGACTGTGAAAGCAATAGATATTTTAATGGGAAGAAAAAGGTAGCCTGCTGCTTGCATATTGTGATCCTCTCTGCTTTTTTTCTGGAATAAATGAGATTGCAACTGTTCTGTGCATACCCCTGCCTATTCGAAGCAGTTGCTAGATGCTGTGATGTGTTTTCATGGCAGACGGTACCAGCTGATGCCAGGAGAGAGGTCAGTAATAACCAAAGTAGATTTCCAGTGACAAGGAAACATGAATTGCCTCACAAGCTCAGACTATTAATGGCATTAAATTAAGCCATACTTTTTTCTAGTATCTGTAAATGTTAGGTAACTTTTAAAGGAAAAAAGCAGAGATACTGTAAAAATTATATTCCTGAATATGTGATGTGTGGGATGACATTCTTCCATTCAGTGCTGCTTCCCTTGTAAGCTTCACTCAGTGAAGAGCTTTTTATAATTTGGTTGGCAGCTTTTTTCCCTGCCTCAGAAGGAAAGCTGTAGACTGCTCTGCTATTGGAATCTCTAAGTCATGCTTGCTGGGTAGGTTTACAAACATAATTCAGCAGCCAGCACACCAGACTGTCTCCGTGTGCTGATTCCTCTGCTGTCCTGGTGGGACACCCAGAGCCCTGGCAGTGCCTCTGGTCCTGCAGGGACCTCAGAGGGAGTTGGGTATTACAAAGGAGTCTCCAGGACGTGAAACCAGGTCTCTCAAATCTGCTCTCTTTTGATTGCTGATTCCTGTTATTAACTCAGTGAGAATTTGGTTTGGTTCCTCAGCAATCCCTAGGACCAAAAAAAAAAAAAAACAGGATGGTAGTCATGTGGATTAGAAATGCTTTGAGCTCCCTGGGATCAAAGCCACCCAAAACTTTTCTGTCTCCCTGGGCTGTACACTGCTCAAAAGGCAGAAACATAGACCTTTGTCATAAATAACTGGAAAGTAGTGCCATGTTTTAGCAGAACAATAGTACTCATTTCTCTTCCTTCGGAGAATTAGTGGTAGTTGTACTTAAAATAAACCTACTTGTTGTCAATTCTGCCAGCTCAGCTGGCATTTTCTTATCAGTGATCAGTGTACATTGACTGTCCAGCTACAAAACCCCTTTTTTTTTGGTCAAAACAGCTATAAGAGTAACGCCTGAAAATTGTTTCAGCTCATATTGTACTGATTCAATTACTGCATATTGTACTTTTAAATGTAATTTGTAAACCTCAGTTGTAATGTTCCATATTAATACTTTAAAAATACTCTAGACAAATTGTTGGTCATCGAGGAACATTGGACTGTCAGGTAATCCTGATGGATTAATGTGTTTGTTATAAGCGTAATGAAGCGTATTTTACCTGAAAAGGTTTTAATTAGGAAAGCATTAAAGGTTTGTGTAACACAAAACCATTAATCTGAAAATGAAATTATAACAAAACCATATGAACACACCTCAGCAAGTAAAACCAAATTTTCTCTAATTATAGAAAATTACATAGTCTGTTTAATACATAAATTGCAAGATAATGAAATTAGGGGTCATCTATTTGAATAATAGTGATTGTTTTTGGAAAAAAGGACACTAGCACACGTAATGGAGTGGAAAAGGGGTTATGATAAAAGCTTTTCAAATAGTCTCTGCTGATGCTTGTAAACCGAAAAAGACAAACATGATCTTGAAGAATATTTCTAGAAAGACATTAAATCAGAATAATTGTAGAATATACTGCTGTGCTCACAGAAAGATTTAACAAGTTTTGGTAATTCTAAGAAAAAGATTTTCTATAAAAGGTCTCAAAGCTCATATTCTGAAAATGGTTTTGCTTTATTTTCTGACTTTTTGGTCATAAAATGTACAATGGAAGGGCAAAAGTTTTGCTAATGGAAGGAGTGATTTAATGACAAAAGTAGCTCTAAGTAACTGACTTTCAAAAAGAAAGGCTAAATGTGTTAATGATAACAGTTAAAAGTGTGTTTGTTCTATAAACTCAATATTGTTTACTTATTTAATGAAAATCATGTCTGTGAATATCCAATTAGATCACAAAATAATTACTGTTATGTATAACCAAGAGAGTTCAAAAGACCTGAGATGATTTGTAGCTTCATATTATCAGGGCTTGACTATTCATTAAATTTGTTCTGTAGCTTCCATACATCTTGTCGAGGTTTTGGAAAAGTTGGTGTATTTTTCTCTGAAGCACAGATCTTTGAAAAGTAATAAAATGTTTTGTCACTTTTGGCCAGGTACAGTGACCTGGGTGAGACAAATGATGCAGCAGGTGACCTCATACAACGTTTTGGGACTTAACTGTGATTCTGATTCAGAGCCAGATTCTGAGTCACTATTTCCTTTATGCACTAGCCCAATGATCAGTGCCCAAGTCCAGATGTTCTACAGCTTTAGATCTCTACTGCTAATATAAGCAGGCTTGTATTTTATTTTGGAGAACAAGAGTAAAATATAGTATCTATCCCTGTAGACTAGCTATTATCAGCGTTGTCTAAATTTGGCAGTTTATTGAAAATCTTGGCATAAAGCAAAGACTTTTTATAGGTTTTGACCACATTCATGACAAATTGTGACTGAAGCTGTGTCAGCAGCTGTAATTCAGCTACACAGTAAAGAAATGGGCTAGATATTTGAAATTATTAAATCTGTCATACCAATTATCAGATTCCTTTTGAAAGTTGTAAAGTAATAGCATAACTAGATACACAACAAGCAAATCCTTGAAAAGAATGAAAAATGTCTTGAAAGGCCTGGGTTTCCTTTCATGTTACAGCAGGTTGGTGGATCCCCTTACCAAAGTACATGTTGTTCATATGAAAGAAAAAGAAGCAATATGGTATTAGAATTCAACCTTTATACAGAATTTTCCCTACTTTTAAAATGTGTGTGTGTATATATACACACACACATATATAATGTATATTATATACACGTTTCTTGCTCACTACATATATACATCCTTACACATGCTTTTCTAAATTAAGAATTAAAACCCATTAACTGGAAGGTGACATGTTTTGAGATTAAAATTGATTGATCAGGAGAAATGCAAGCATGAAATCAAGAGACAAGAAGTATTCTAAACTATACAGTCTGGTTCTAAAGACACCACAGCAGTTAGAAAAACATAATTGTATTAAAATGCCTTGACACAAAAATGCTACCTCAGCATATTACTTTCTGAAGACCTCTTGCCTTGTAATATTGTTACAGAACTGCCAATGCAGTGAGTTCTTTGAAAAATCATCCTTCAATATTTGTATGCCTCAGTGGTTCATATGCCAAATGAAATTACCATACGTGCTGTAACAGAGAAGCAAGTATTTTATTCATTGAACTTTCTATGACAATAGTGAATGGTATTTATTTTCAACTGCTAATTTTTTTTGCTTTTCCTTATTCCATTCAAACCAGTAATTCAAGCTTATTTAACTTAGATAAAATGACTAATGGAAAGGAAAGGTAAAATACTTACGTATATCTATAAAATGTGTACATATTTTAATATGTTTAAAATGTACTCATGAAGATATGTATAAAATATACATATACAATGTATGTGTGTAAGATTTCTCCTGTAATTATGTTGGTCAGCCACACAAGTATGCAGGCAGTGGTCCAATGCCATTTCAATTTTCTGGAACATCATCTCCAGCTGCCAGTTGAAATAGCCTTGGTACTCGCACTGTAGCTCTGTCATATCTGTGCCTGGCTCAGTTACTCCAGGGCCTCTCCAATAGGACTGCGTGCCTGCATTTAGGTAGATTAATCCAGCACTGGAGTTTGTAAGCTGGAGCTGAATTGCACCTCAGATGGCATTATTTTGACACACGTTGCATTACTCCTTACCAGGAACAGATCTGTGTTCAGGCTTTCTGCCTTGGTCACAGATACAGCTGGTTGATTTTGGGGTGTTTCGTATTGTTTGTCTTGCTTTTATACGTTACAGTTTTTCTCACAGTGGTAGGCATGATGTAAGAACTTAAGTAGATAAGTAAAGGGAATACAGTTACATCATGCTTGGGAAAACTAAGAAAATTGTATGGCAGCTACATTACAGAAATATTGGATAGACACAACTGCTTTGAAAAGGACTGGGATTCCTTGGTACTGGACACAGTTATGTTTGTTCAGGTTGCCTGCTTTAAGCCTATAGCCTGGTTTAGATTATTTCGTCCTGATGAGCTTCAGTTTTATATATGAACGGTAATATTGTTTCCATTTTTCTGCGAACCACAGTATCTGAGAGACAGAGATGTTCAGCCTCAATATCGTGATTTGGGAGGAATATTGATTCTTCCAGTCATTAATGGAAATATCAAAGAACCCCAAATAACACTGAAAACTGATCCAGAATATCCAGTTGCTGCCTCTTTTTTTTGTCTGTTCAGGGAAAGCTGGTACCTTTATATTGTGATTCATTTCTCCTGAGTACCAAAAAATGGGCCAGCTAAGGTCATACAGAAAAAGTTCAAACATGTATTGGTAAGGAAGAGAGATAGAAGTGATATTTAAATTATGCAAATTATTGTGTGAATGTAAATTATTGAATTTTCTACTAATATCTTTTCTTCCTTAGAAGAAATTGTCTCAGCTTAGAGACAAGTTTAGGAGAAAAACACTCTGGAATGAGTATTTCTTCTAAAAAAGGGTTCCAAGAATCCCTTTCCGCCAATAAGAAATGAATACTAGTGCGTGAAAGTGAAAAAAAAAAACAACCCCAAATGTTTATTGGCAAACAGAGTGCCCACACGGTATGGGAAAAAGGTGAATAAATGCTAGATATTGAACTGTCAGACCTTTCCTCTCCCCTAT
>VWZT01007245.1:64838-141379 GCA_013397055.1 Pachycephala philippinensis
ACCCCAAAATGCCAGGGATAAAAGCCTGCTGAAGAGCCCCAAGGCTTCCCCCTGCCCCCCACCTTAAAGATACAGCAACCATTTTTGGGCATAAATCAGATGATCAGGGAATAGACTGTCATTAAGTCACCCCAAGACAGAAATGTCATAAATATTGTAAGAAATCTTAACTGCAGAGAGCTGCTTTAGAACTTCATCACGTGCATGTTTGTCCCTGATGCCTTCGGGACAAAGTGTTAATCAAATGTATTAATGTTTATTGCTACTTTAGTTTTTTTTCTTCTCTCATTTGTGTAAGGAGATGTCTGCTGCCCACTTATGTAGTCTAGTTTCTCTAGGCTAGTGACACGTTAGAGTTGCTACAGAATGGTAATAAAACATATGGGTCGACTCTGCATAGTATTAAACAAATTGATTTTTTTTTTCTTTCAAATCAAGCAGGGGATATTTATTTCATTATCTTCCCTTAAAAGTTATATAAACAGATATTCTCAGTCTCAGATCTACAAGATGGTCTATCTTTTTTTTTTCTTAACTGACTTTATTCCAGTCTAGACTGTAATAAAAAAAGTTTATTTGGAAAAAAATTCTGTCTTGCTAGATGGTAGTTCTATGTGCCTCATCTTTAAATTAAAAATTTATTTTCTCTTTATATTAAAAATTTATTTTCTATTCCAGTGTATTTCTGATGTTAACTTTTGCATTAGAAGTAGGATTTTAGGTTAATATTAAAGAAGACAATACATCATGAATAGTTTTAAAACTGTTGGGTCATCTTAATCTTGTCCTTAGCACTGAAGAGCTTAGCACAGGTTGTAAAACTTGACTAAGAAGTAGATGGACTCTTCATAATGCACTGTGCGTAATCTTGTGTCATCATGGCCTGAGTTGAATGCAGTTGTAAACTACATCTTGGACTGCAAACCATACAGTTATATTTTTATCTTTACTCTTCCTTTCAATTCTCTTTTCAGCCATCTGGAACTGTGTATATATTCGTATCCATTCTGAGTTAAAATTTGACAGAAAACATTGACTCTCTTAGGAGGAAAGTATTGTGTACTAGGAGCTGTTCCTCAATTAGCCTTCTGTACACCAGTTTCCTCCACTAATTCATTAGGGGTTTGCATACGCAAATGCCAGTCTCCTGTAAAATCCACAAAAACGCTGTGCACAGGTCAGCCAGGGATGCATACTGAGCCTTCCCTGTCAGTCAGACTGGGATAACTGAAACCTCCGGGTGCTCCATGGACACCAGTTCATACCCTTTTTACCATGATGTAAGTTTGCCTTCACAACAGTAATTGAAAACATGTCCCAGGAACAGCACTTAAAAAGAGCTGCATATAAAAATAGCAACATTTTAGAGTTTCCTCTCAAACCAAAATATTCTCATGTCTTTAATCTTCTCCAAATGCCCTTCCCACTTTTCCTCTTCATGACAGTTTACAAAAGAGTCAGACAAAAGAAGAGAATCACAAAAAGTCTGTGTTAAAGGTCTTCAAATTTAAACCATTTGTGAATCTACATACAGAAAACTTCATAGCAAATGTAAAGGGTCTAAAACAGAGAACTGTATAATAATTAATGTAACTGTAACCAATATTGGAGAAGGTCAGGAATTTATGGTCCATTTGAGGTCATTTTAGAAACACATCTTAGTTACAGAGAAGCTGTCCATCGACTAAACAGCACAGTTCTTTCAGCACTCCAAAATTACACAGCACACACTAAAATGTGATACCCATCATCATTCATATTGCTGTATTTGTTCACATTCTTGTATTCATGGCCATAGTTAAAAAAAGAAAGGGATTCTATTGAAAAAAAAAGTTATTTCTTGTTATTTCAGTGAGTAAAGTATAAATAACAGGTCCAGCAAATCCTTCTAACCCTAAGTCTATTCATATATGCAAAGAATTTATATAATGATGTAAAACTCTTTTACATATAGAATAAAACTTTTTATTTTATAGAGGTTTTATACTAAATACGCTAAGATATTACCATTAGAGGAATGTAATGTGTGGAAAAATGTCACAGAATGCTTCTCTACATTGTTAATAGTGAAATAAAAATAGTCAGAATGACAGGACAAGTCTGAAAGATAGGAAAACTGTGTGCAGTGTAGTAGGAAAAAATGTGAGTTTTCCTAAATTTGTTTTTATTTTTTTCCTGATATTTTTGGTAGAAGAAGAATAGTTCTAAGATGCCTGAAGTGTTGTCAAGTGTAACTCAAAAGATCTGAGAGGTTCACCACATGCTATTTTTTACTTTATTTCTTGATGCTTCAGAAAACGCTGTGGATGCCTGTAGACAACCATCATTTAGCTCTCCTGGGAGAGCAGCAAGAGTAGATCACATGTAGTCATAATGATGCTTTGTTGCCAAAGGAAAGCATATAGACAGACTTTACAGTCTCCTGGATCTCAGCAATATAAATATCTTTCATGATCTGTGTCAGGCCTTTCACGCTATCCTGAGTGTTCCAGATGAACTGAGAAGACATTTGGATTTCATGCTTTAACTAGGAGAGGCATTTTTAACATTTTTTGCTAGCATCTTATTGAGGTTATTTTTCTGCTCACCTGGGGAAGTTCTCAAACCTGTCACTCAGGAGACTCTACTTGGAAGGCATGATTAGATAGCTCCTAGAAATGAAAGCTGTAAACAGTGTCATAAATGATTACTGTCTCTTGAGACATGCTCATTTTGCCAGAGATGTAGAATGTTGCAGCTGGACAAGTGCAGCCTCATTCTTAATTTCAACTGCGATGACTTGCAAATATAGGAAATAGGTAAACATGCTGTGTCCGGAGGGCACGTAAATATGACCTAGTAATAATAAGCAGCAAATCTCATTCACTATACCTCAGAAATAGTTCTTCTTTATAAAAATTCAAGGTGAGATAACAAGTGTCAAATTGCCTGTAGCATGCTTAAGGATGGTACAGTGTTTTCTGTTTTTTCATTTGCTGGGTGTCCTAACACAGACTTCTAAATTCACAGATTTGCTGTGTCTTCAGTCAAAATTAGAGATTATATGTCCTGTTAACTCTGAGAGCTACTAATATATTTAATATGTTTCTTATTTTCCTTCATTTCTGAAAATTGTCAAGTGACATTGTACCTTTAGTTTTCTAAAATAAATGTATTTGCTAAAGATAAAGGATAAAAGCCTGGCCAACACAGTTATCTGTGGCTGCAGTGTACCTAGGATGTACATTAAGTTGCTGAGTCTTCCTTTCAGGACAAAATTATAGATTCTGAAGCAATTCATAGAGCACTACTAGATATTAAAAAAAAAAAAAAGTTATTTAGTGTTAGCAGCAAAACTCAGCGTAGAGTTGTAGAATGCACCAAATGCACCACAGAGAAAAATCATCCAAACTTTACATTTCCTCAGCCTTATCAAGTCACTCTAGGTGACTTGATGTATGGCATTCTTTTTATCTTAGAGTAACTTTTTTTTAGTTGTAGCCTTTTATCTGAATGTATTCAGCACATTTTCAAGATTTCAGGATTTACAGTGAGGCCAAAGATAATGATTAGTGCAGCTGTAGCATTCAGCACCTAAAAGAAAGTGTTTTTCGTAGAATAACAGAATGGGTTGGAAGGGACCTTGAAGATTATCCAGTTCCAACCTCCCCGCTGTGGGAAATGACATCTTCTACTAGACAAGGTTGCTCAAAACCCCATCCAAACTGGGATTGAACACTTCCAGAGATTAGGCATCCACAGCTTCTCTGGGAAACCTGCTTCAGTGCTTCAGCACCCTTACAGTAAAGAATTTCTGCCTAATATCTAACCTAAACCTCTTCCAGCTTAAAGCCATTCTCCCTTGTCCTTGTAAAAAAGATCCACTCCAGCTTTTCTATAGGCGTCGTTTAGGAACTGGAAGGCCCCTAAAAGGTCTCCAGGGAGGCTTGTCTTCTCCTGGATGATCAGCCCCAACTCTCCCAGCCTGTCTTCATAGGACAGGTACTCCAGCCTTCTGATCATCTTCGTGCCCTCCTCTGGACTCATTCCAAGAAGTCCACGTCTTTCTTGTGTTGGGTGAATTTTAATGCTGTTCAGATAAAATGGGAACGCAAGCAAATGTATCATTTTCTAATAATATTCCTAGAAAATCTGACATGTCAAAAATGCTGACTAGGACAGATTCTGAAAACTAGCAGGAAAGATTGTTTAACAGATAGTTTTAGAGAAAATGTCTTTAGACAAAATATGAGTAAGAATCAACTCAGCCTTAAACATCACTGGTTTGATTGTATAGGGAAAAAGAGGGATTCTAGAATTGATTTTGCACTTTCACAATTCATTAAAAAACCTCAACTTGGTCTCCTGCAGAAATGTACCTGAAAAGATGAACAGCAGAATTACAGTGCTGTTCAGATTTTTATAATTTTGGCCTCATAATATGAGGGAAGTGTATGAGTGTGTGAATCAGCACATACAGGTAGCCAAGGCAACCACCAAGCCAGAACTAAAATGTGAGGAGTAGATTTATTTCATCACCTTGCTAGCAACACTGGGCAGCAGAGACACATGGGGACACAGGCTCTGTTAGGCTTAGTTCATCCTAGCAGCAAGCAGTGGGGAGAGGGAGGCTTCTCTGCCTGCCCCAATATCACAAAAGGCTTCCACATGTCTGTGAGAGTGTGTTATCTCTGCAATAATTCTGCTTCTCAAAACGGGCAGAGGATAAACCACATTAGGCGTAAAAAATGGAGTTTTCCCACACTGATATTTTTATTTATAGCAATTTTTAGCATTCCCAGCTGCAAGGTCACTTTGAGTGAAACTATTCCCGTCTGCTTGCCAGATCTTCTGGTTTTAACCCTTTCATCCCTACAGTAAGGTTGAACACCACAAATCTTCTGGATTTTCTGGTTTTATTTTTAGGATTCTAGTTGGATTTAACACTTCTGAATTTGATGGATTAATAAATGGCACAGTCTGAAGGTGGTCTTTTCAGATCGCCCCATCAGCTTTAGGAGTGTTCCCACTGCTACTGTTCTGAGCTGCTTTGGGCAAAGATTGGTTATTGGAGTGCTAGTTCGTGGTCTGTGAAACTTGAAGCAACCAGAGGAACATCAAATTCACCTTTACTTTTTTCCTTAAGGCTTAAATTTCACGTCCAGAAGTGGAAGTGGTATTGTCACTCTGCAAGTCTCAGTTATAATGTCACGAGGCCATTTAGTGGTGCAGAATCCATTTCCTAATATCTGGATTCTCCTATGGCAGTTAAAGCTTTATATTATTTTTCACTCATCCACAGAAATAAATGGCCAAACTTGTTTCTTGAGTTAAGAATGGGTAGAAGGAGATCTAAGAAGATCTACACATTTATACTGTGCATATAAAGTGTTCTCATGTGACAGTTACAGATATCAAAATGTTCTTGGAGTTATAATTTTGGTGTGTGGGGGGCGGAAATCACTGTAAATCCCTTACAGTTGTGTATAGATGAAGAGATGTCAAAAGAGAGAAGCTGGTCAGTATATACAAGAGGAGAATTATTCAGGACACCATCAGTGCTCAAAAATGAGCAAGATGAGGCTATTTACACACTGGAGTCAAGAGTAAGTTTTTTATTCAGTAGTTTCCAACCCATCCCTTGAACTGAATTGCTCAACAATATTGTGGGTTGCCATTTATCCTGTCTTCCTTGCTTTTTTTATTCTCTACTGAGAACAGAAAAGAACTATGGAACAGTTATTTTCATGACACTGAACAGTTGATTTTTGCTCCCTTTTCTACTATATTGACCACTATAGTGATATATAAATAAAAATACTCTCTTCTAGAAAAGCCAGAATTTAAGAAAACAGTAAAGACCCTTTGTTCAAATGAATGATGAAAATGTCCTTTTTGTGTGGAGATTTTAATGGTAAATCTTCTTTCTCTTCTTCTTTCTCTGTTCTTTGACATTTAGCTGCTAAATTCAATAGCTTTCATTAGGAAGAAGGTACTATTTCTGAAGAAGAATGTGACTCTTACTTTCCTTTTGCCTTAAGATTTGGCACTGGCATTATTTATACTTTTATCCAATAAAGAGAAGCTTTCTGGAAAGTGATTCATGTTCTGTCTGTTTAAAGAATGCAGTGGCATATACTCCCCTCAAAGGAAAAAAAAAGAAGGATTTTTAGGCTTTTTTTATGTCATGTCTCTCCTCTTTATATCATTTTAATGCTTCCTTCAGTTTTTATGAAACGGAGGCTTTATTGACTAGTCAGCCTAAAACACAGTGCTAAATATTATATGTGAGCTAAATAAGTTGATTGTTATTTTGCCAACTAGATGTGTGAAAAATATGAAACTCCCCATTGCAATCATCTAAGGAGAAAGCTCATTTAGACTCTGAACAAGCTATAGCAATGTTACTTTTTGGTTTTGTTTGCATTTTTGCCAGAAGGGAACTGAAGAATTACAAAAAAATTATCACGTGGGGAGAAAAAACAATATTTTAGGAAAACTATTTATTACTTTGACTGAAATAATAGTTCATTCCTTCAATTTTTGAGGTTTTTTTTAGATGGACCTTCCTCTAAAATAAACAGGGGTTTGCAGAGGCAAAATCCATTCTTCCTTAGTATATATGCTCATGGTATAGCAAGAATTAATATTGGCTGTTTGCTGTTTTTCTTTTCCAAAATCATCCGTTAAACTTGCTGGTTCCTTTCAAATATTAAAGAAATAACAGAAGCCTCCAGACACACAACATGGGAAACTAGTTCTAATGCTTGAGCTACCATGTTTTTAGAGTAACAACTGTAGCAGTCCTTAGGACACCAAAACAAGGGAAAGATTTTCCAGCTAAGGAACGAGAACTCATGCTAAAAGGCTAAAGGCTACTACTCTAAATAAACTTATTTACAGATGGAACTTAGGTGCTCCTTAATGTGCAGGAAAGTTTTTTAAGGTCTCAGTGGAAGAGTTAACAGCTGCAGGGTTCCAGTGTTGGTGAAGCCAGGCATTTAGCTTCTGTCTCCAGAATCAGAGTACCAGTCAACTGGTATAATTTTTTAAAAGTTGGACCATTAAGAGAAATGTTTCCTTTTTAGGGATTTAAAATGCACAGTATCAAGTTTTGTATACAACTAAGTTGATTAATTTTTTCTTCAAAGAAAGCTGCAGGGATTTTGTAATTGTCTGACTGAAGATGCCAGTGGCTCTAAGGAAAACATTAAATACTTTAAACTCCTGATAAACCCACAGGAATGGCTGCCCTACAGCAGAGACTGTGAGACCTGAGTTACATCACTGAAAACAGGAATTATCAATAAGAATAATTTCCTGAGCCAGAACATGCCTTGTTCTGCTGAAGACGAAAAATTCACATCCATTTGCATGAGAAGAGGAATGGAGGAAAAGAGAAAAGGCCAAAGTTCACATGAATCCTTGAAGGTTCTTTAGGAAATCACAGAATAGTTGAGGTTCAAAGGTGCCTCTGGAGATAACTACACCAACTCCACTTCTCAAACCAAGGTCAGCTACAGCACATTGCTCATGTTGAATTTTGAGGATCTCTAAAAACGGAGACTCCACAAACTCGCTGGGCAATATGTGCCAGTGCTTTGTCACCCTCACAGTGACAAAGTCATTCCTAATGTTCAGAGGGAACCTCCTATGTTTCAGGTTGTGCCCATTGCCTCTGGTCCCATCACTGAGCACCACTGAGCACGGTCTGACTCTGTCCTCTTTACATGGTCCCTTCAAGTATTTCCATCCATCGATGAGATCCTCCTGAGCCTTCTCTTCTTCAACAGTCCCATCTCTTCAGGCTGAACAGTCCCATCTCTTGCAGCCTTTACTTACATGAGAGACACTCCAAAACCTTTGTCATTTTTGTGGTCATTTTTTGGCCTCACAGCTTTCAAACTACTAGTTTTTCTCAAGGATGTATGTAAAAATAATAGTCAAAGCCATTCTATAAAGTTTACCATAAGAGGAGTAAGGCAAATTACAAATGCTTGCTTTTTCAAGAATCAGACTATATCCATTAAGTTTTAATGTATGGATAGACTTTGGGTGCTGTTAACCAGTCTCTTGTTACTTTGAAAGCCAAAAGAATTGCAGGATGAAATTGGTTAGAGAATCTTTCGTGTCTGGGAGGAAGCAAAGGAAAAATTACTAATTCATAAAGAAGGTGGGGCCCAGACTTAGCACCTTTGAAGCTCTTTCAAACTATTTCTTAACTCCTTTTCAAGCAGTACTGAGTTTTGGAATGAGCTGTGAAGGGTTCACGTATGGAGATGTGTAAGACTCATATCAAGAGAAATGTTCATAGCTTCTTACATCTTTTAAGGGCCTTGTAAAGCCCTGGTTCTTGCTCAGAGAGTTTATTCAAAGGGGCTTATGGTACTACTTTTTCCTGAGGTGAGCACACAGGAGAAACACAACAACGTTCTCAGAAGATTAAAAAACAAACTTTACTGGCAAACTTTAGAAGGTCAGGAAGTTGGCAAAATTTAAAGCAAACATTCAATCAAAATAAAGCATTTCACAAAGCATTGACTTAGCAAACTCTAACCCATCGAACCCTAAGAAGAAATAAGGAGGAGAAGAGGACAGAAATAGAGAAAGAGAGAAAAGCAAGATACAGCTACAGCCACTTGGATCCTAGCATGAATCATGGAAACAGTGCTGGGTTGTAGAAAGTGAAGGATTTTTGGATGAAGCTTAACCAGATGTTTTTCTGCAAATCCTATGTGCACCTCAAGAATTAACTAGAATGAGTGTGTAGTAAAAGCTTCCAAAATCTCAACAAAAAATGCTTCGCTCTACAGAACCCCTTGCTGCAGTGCACTGAATTGCTAATGTAAAAGTCAGCCCACAATGCACTTACACATGCCCAGGAGCTAACTTTCTCTGTCAGTCACAGACAGTCCATTTGGAGGTAGAAAGCCCCATCTTTTTAAGAGAGAAATTGACAAGGTGATGTGTCATTTGTAGTAGCAGCTTCTTTGTAGCTAAAACTATACAAAGTGTTCAGATGAAGCTTGCACGTTAGAATTCAGTCAGTACAGAAGTTGACTTCACAGCATCTGGGCCACTAGTTGATTTCCTTCAATACTGGTGTTGTACCTCTGGAGATATGGTTTGTTTTCTTTGCAAATGTTGACACTGTTAAACTAATGATCTGAGCAAACTTATCTTAACATATTTATGTGTATGAGTATATACGCACATGCACAGACAGTAGACACATGCACACCAAACATGCTGTAGTGTTCATAAAGCCCTATTCGAATTGTTTTTCACAGAAATCTTGCTGAAGAAACTTTTGCTGGCACATGTGAAAAAAAATCAATGTGTCCTCTGTTAAGATCCAATTATTAAGTTTCTTTAGAAATTTCTCTGCCCAAATTAAGGTGCAAATGAGACCATATGCCAGGGACAATAATATGGATTTTATTGTATAGTAAATATGAGAGAAAGAGAGATAAAGAAAGAAAGAAAGAAGTAGAAAGAAAGAAGTAGAAAATAGATAGGGGGGACAGAAAGAGAGTGACAGGGACAGAATAAGGAAAATATCACCACTCCATGGATCTCAATGATGTTCTGTTTATCCTCTCCAGCCGGTCTTGGTGGTGAAGGTGCCCCCGAAAAGCACAGAATCTGATGGGTTTATATATGCTCTGGCTAGATAGGAATGTGCATGTCCCCCTGGGGGAGTGGGCAGTCTCTTGCAGCAGACTCTGGATCTGTTTCATCACGTGCAGTCCTGTAGTGCAAAGCCTCTCACGTGAAAATCCCGTGGATGTGGTCTGTGCGGTTGGGGGTTTCCACAGCTGGGCCAGTTTGTATAAAAGGAAGGATGGGTGTTCACTGCCCCCAAGCAGAGGTTACACTCAAAACCTCTCCCCCCCGACCTTATTTCAGGGGGGAGTCTGTGTAAAACTGGCTTCTGTGGGCTGTGGTCTCCCCCACCCCAAACTCAGCCAGGGAAGAACCTTAGCATGGCTGCTGGATTTGGCTCACATTCTCTACTTTGTTTACTTGTTTGTTTCTCTCCGGGCCTGAGGTTGATGAAAGAATGGGCTTTCCCTTTATCTAATCTCAGTAGTTTGACTTACAGTCCAAAGTTCTTCAAGGAAGGTTCTGTGATTGTAGCTTCTTTAAAACTTTATATCAGTGTTTGAGGCATGAACTATTTTCAGTCTCTGACAGTCCTCAAACAGCTGTTTCTATGTAAAATACATTAATGTAGTTAATTAGTATTGACCTTTTAGAATATTCATCATGCCATTGCTTTATTATCCTGAAAGTTCACTTTAAAGGAGGTATAGCTGGTCCTGCAGAGAGAGGCTGAAAGAAAACGCAGTTGGGTTTTAATTTTATGCTAAAGTAACCGGTTTCTGCTGAACAGCTCTAATTTGCATCATCATTATACATACCATATTTATTTTGTGCTACTGTAAACTTTCTAAGATTTTATTATTCTTTAGATAATTACTTTGGTAGAACACTAAAGTTGCTTTTACTGAAATTGCTTAATAGTCCTGCTTTAGCATATTTTCCTGCAAAACCAAATGTTTTTATCCAAATAAGCAAATTAATAAAGATTCCTCAAATATCATCACCTGTCCATTGAAGAATAATCATCAAGAGTACTATTAAGGACCTTTTAATACCTTACATGAATTATTTCTTATGAGTGTTCAGTCACTCTGTGTAAAGATGCGTGAGGTTATTTTTGTTCCTTACTTGAGTTTCCCTGTTTTCTGTTAATATTTTTCTGGAGCTCTACTGTGCCGGCTTCATCTACTGTTTTAGAAATAAACTCAAATAGTAATGGTCTAATAGTAAGCCTATCAAAAAAAGAGCTGATGCAGGTCATAGCCATGGATGTTTTTGTATTCCCCTATTTAGACTTTCCACATGAAAAGGAAAAGTCTTTGGCATACTGTTTCTAGATCCAAGTTACAAACAAGAGGCACAAACAAATGACTGAAAATCTACATGGCTTCTTATATACATATTCTTCTTTTTCAGATTTTTCAGAGTGCTTCCCACTGCATTGGAGGCTTGCACCTTGCAAAACGCTAGTTGTATTTCTGCAGTTTTTAAATTAGTACTGCTATATTGGGGTTATTCCAGTGTATCTTAACTTAGTGCCTAACTAGCTGGTGGCACTACTAGATTTTCCAGTTTACAAGTTACTAACTACCAAAGATAGGTTTAGGGGACAGTCACTCCAAAACAGCAGCCATCTCAGCAGGGTTAATTCAAGAGTTTGATATTTATCTATGAGGTCATGTAGTGAAATAAACACATTTGCCTTGTTTTCATATTAGTGTCAAGTATATTTGATAATCTCCAAGTTACCATAAAAAAAGCTTCTTATTTCATAAATGTGAATTGAGTCAGTGAAATTTTTGCTCTAACATTTTTACGCAGGCTGGAAAAGGAATTATTCATAAGTCAAAAGGCTTGTAGTGGGTCACACAAGTGCAGGAAGCAACAATGTTCTGCCGCAGGACAAACTTCCTTTGGATGGGAAGGCTGTCTTAATCATCTCTTCAATAAGTCAAAGAGGTAAATAAATGTGGGAATTGGGAAGAAGTGAATGTGTACATAACTCCAAGAGAGCACATAGAGAAATAGTCTATAAACCCAGTATGTGTGAGTAGGAACAGATGCTCATTAAGGACATACAGTGGGAACGGAGGACAGCAGGATTCCTGAGACTGTATCTGGGAGCTGGATATACAGAGAAATCTGTTAGATTGGATGTTCACTCCTATAGCTTAAATATAGATTACTATAAACATTTGCAACTGTTTTCTGTTTTACATTTGCTATAAAGTTTTTTTTTATTCCACCCTAACTGAGTTAAAGAAAATGTTGAGGTGTGTCAAAATGCTTCTCACTCATTCAGGGGAGAAGGAAGGCTTGAGGACAAAATCTGAACTGCTGGAGACAGTTTTTATGATAACCTACCTTTGCAGCTAGTTATTTTCAGGCTTGACACATAGGCATAACTTGTCCCAGTCTGAAAATTAGTATCTCAGAAGCCAGGAAAGGGACTTTCTCGGTTAGAGATAGGTGAAATTTGGGGAGGTTCTTTAATGTGAAAGTAATAGAAAGTTCACATGAATGTCCAAAACCGCAAGTTGGACATTCATGTGAACAACTTACAGTTGTTCATACTTGAAAGTAGAAATACAGCCCTTTACTAAGTGTGTTTTCAAAACTTACCACAGTTTGTCCTGAGTCTCTGTGTGCTGCTGTTCTGCTGTACAAAACCTTTTTGACTGGACCACGTGAGAGTAGAAGTGGGCAATTTGGACAGAGCTAGGCAGGTAAATACAAGGATGTATGGAGATACATGTATTTTCCTGGGCTAGTTTGTTCTTCAGTGTCTGGTTCCAGGATCAGGCATCAAATAAAGCATAATTAAAACTCCTAACCCGATTTCGCCACTTCTGTAGTTTCTGCTGCTGCCATTCATACTGTCAAAGGACAATTAATCTTGACCAAATGAAAGTACTTTTTAAGGGGATGCAAATTCAATGCATCTTACTCAGCACTTGGTCTGTCATAAAGGTAGGCAATCTCTGACTTTATGCAAAAACTTTACACTTCCCATGGGCAGTAAAGAAGTGAGTTTTTAACCAGTGTCATGCTTCTTTCTGTACCTGATGATTAATGTGCTGGTAAAAACTTCATGCACACTTAGTCATTCATAACCAAATATAACTGATTCTATGCTTCTAAAAGCTTCAGCATTTATAATTAAATAACAACAGTGGAAAGAAACCTGCAAAATCTGGAACTAGACAGTTTGAAAGCTTAATAATGATGTTTAAATCTTCCTCCGTATTGCACAGTAGTATTTAAGGGGATTTTTTGGTGGGTCTTATAATGAGGGAGGGACAGCTCCCCCGCAGTATTTTCTGGGGTACACTCTGTTTCCTTAACTAGGGAGAAAAAAAAAATGGGGCAGTGAAAGACCTGCCTAAACATCTTCACAGAAATATATATTACAAACTTTATTTGAAGTCGTGGGCATGAATTTTCAGCATGTAAGTTTAAAGAAAATGCTCAAGAAGACAGCTTGTTGGCTGTGAAGATTGTAAAGGGGAGGGGCAGTCTTGAGATTCTGCTTTCTCATCTAGGAACTCTCTTTTACTAAATTAGGGTGCTCATCAGAAATAAATTATTGCCAGCATTACAAGACAGTCCTGTCAGTTGTTCCTTCACCTGCCTCACATTAGAAGAGAAGGAAATTTAACTTTAATCTCCCAGCATGTGAGAGGGGGCTTCAGCCTCTGAAGGACTGGATAGGAGCATGTGCATGTTCTCAGGTCATAGCCTAAGTGCAAGCTCAGATTAGAAAAAAGACAGCTCATGACTTTTGGCTAAATTTGGATTGACCTGTTGTTTCTCATAAATTCAAGACTATAGACTCACTGTTTTTCAAATTGTTGCTTCCTGTAATTTTTATGATTTAGCATAACTCATCAAAAGTTGTTTATCTTAGATAAAAACTGAGTATTACCTAAAACATATATATGTATTTAAGACAATTTGCCTATGGATATAAACTGTTTTCTGAGAATGTTTGGCATTATACTTTTAGTATTTTCATGTAATCCAATAAAATAAATAAATAAACCCACTTTTAAATTTGTGTTTTTAAACAGACTTTTTACTGTTTCATTCACTTGGGAAGATGTCAAGCAGTAGTAGAGGGGAATAAATTACAAGATGTTTCCACCCTGTGGGTTTTTTCTTTTCCTTTTTTTGTGTTCCCCCAAAGCAGGTGTAATAGATGGATCAGTGGTCTAATTTATTAATTCCCTGAAGCTTGAAAGAGATATCTTAGGGCAAAAAAATGTGGAAGCTATCTAAAGCAATGCAGTATTCAATTATTTATTTGCCTCTGTCCTTAAAAATTGCTCCAGTTCCAGATCTTCCCATTTCTCTTATATAATTAATGGGGGTATAAAATACGGCTCAGAGAAACTCGGCTGGATTTGAAAGCACACGTACTTTTTGTTCACCATGGAAAGTACATAGGCATATGCACTCCAGCTTCTGCTTATTTGGGCAGCAAATACTTGACATATATCTTGTGTTTCACTGAGTCCTGAAAGTGAAGACACCTGTTTCACCAAACACATTAGTTGTAAGTGCAATTCAGGAACATACCTGCATAGATGTGTAAGATACATGTATAAATTTGCAACTGGGTGTATTTATAACATCTTTTTTAGGCCTAAAGTGTTATTTTCACTTAGTCATACCAAGATAGACCTCAGAAAGTGACATATTCCTATCGGTTTAGTCACCATAGGCAATGTTTTGCAATAGGAACAGAAATCTTCACTCCAAAATACAGAATGGATGATGGCATGTTCTTGGAAAGTAAAAGATTCAGTTATATTCTTCTGACTGAAAAGAGTGTTGAACCCAGATATTCCATTTAAGGGGTAGACTCTAAGGTAGAGAACCACTACTGAATTCATCAGGTGCTTCTTTGCTTCTCTTTCTTGAAAGAATTAAAAAATCAACTGATTGCCTCAAATAGGATGTGTAAAATCATTGCTGTGTCATTGCAGAAATTCCAAGTTGTTCATCCCACTACTTCATAAATCCCCAAATAGATTCCAGATCCCATCTCTCTTCTGCTTTTGGGTTTTTTTTAGCTTGTCATAATTAACTATCAACATATGCCTTATTCCTAGACACTCTCTTTTCCTCACCAATGGGAAAGCCCAGATGGGAATAGGTAGCTACAAACTCACACAACCCCTGCTCTGAACCAACTTGGCACCAGACTTGTGAAAGTAAAACTCTCAAAAATCAGTGGCTAGACTTCTGAAAGCATGTATGTGCCAAAGATTATTTTAAGTATCAGGCTTTGTACAGCTGAGGATACAAAATCCCATCATTTGATACCTATGGAACTTTGGCTCCTAAAGACACAGGGGACTTTGAAAGACATTGACTTGTGCCTCCATTCACTGCAGTAAATTGTAGATATTTGTTATATTGTAATAAAAATAAGCCTGGTTTCAAGTAAGATTTAAATGCATGTTTGCTTTGGGCTTTGGGTTTGTTTGTTTGTTTTTTTTTTTAAAGCTGATGTTGGAGACAGATAAATGTGATAAAGAATATTTAGACCATTGTTATTAGATTAGTCATGTGTGTCACATATATTATTACCCATACTGAGAAAAAGTGTGTGTGTTTATGAAATTAATTGACTTGTAGACTAAGAGTTCTCCAAGAAATATAAAAAACTAAGTTATATGGGTGAACACAGAATGCACTTTGTACTTGGATTCCCTGTGTAGTTTTAAGATAAGTAAAATGCAGTAAATGTTGCATTTCACAACTGATGAAGTCTTCAGTTTCTAGAAATGACCCATCTCCGGTAACTGAAGACTGACCAGTCCAGCTGGGGACATTTGTATGTACTGTTTTCCACAACAAATACTTTAAAATGCAGTGCATGCTTTTTTCTTCTACCTAGAAACCTGTGATATAAGAAAAAGTGCCCATGGATAAATGCATTCTGTTTCAGAGCAGCCCTCTCCCAGGCTTGCTAAAGTGATCTGCATAACTCACTCTCTGTAAGGAGACAAATGTTCTATTGAGGTCACAAGGACTACTGTTTTCTTAAAATTCAGGTCCTGTTTTACACTCTGATTTACTAATCTGAGCCTTTCAACAGGAGAAAATGGATGCAAAAATCATACTATTAAGTATGGTAAATATAGTAATTTATAGAAGTCAACCCCTGCAAGTTTCCTATACAGAGGCTAACAGAATTATTTATTCCTCTGTGTCTGGATCTGATTTAGTACTGGAAACACGAAAGTAAATACAGTTTGCCCTTGAAAAGAGCTATGGTTTAGGAATGTGAGGCAGTATCTTTATTTTGAAAACTGCGTGAGCTCTGTGGATAACAGGTTTCTCAATTTGCACACATTAAGTAGACCTTTCATGTTGTTTTTAATGTTTAGTTTACAGTAACCCAGGTCATGATGTGTGACTCTGGAAGCAGAGTGAATGAAAGCACAACTTTTGCTTCCCGTTTGTGAGAAACGAGAGAGTGGGGAGGAGGGTAAGTGTCTTAGCAGCTGTCATTGCCAAAGATTATTTAAAAGCTGTAAAAGCCTTCATTTGCCTTCAGGAGTTGTGACATATGGTCAGAAATGGTTTGAAGATTTATTGTCATCTTAGTTGGATGAGATTCAAAGTGTTCTTTAACAAGAATCTTGTCCCTCATCATCCTTGGAAAAATCCTTCAGAAATTGTAAAGCATACAGAAAGCAGACAGAGCATCAGAGTTTTTAGTGATTTTTTTTTTTCTTTTTTTTTCAAGAAAGGCATTAAGCTTTCTTATGATAAAAGAAAGGAAATATTAATTGTAAAAGTGAATCTTATTTTTCACTTGCAGTCCATTTTTTTTATGTGAGACCATTTCATCACATGCACTAATGACAGATTGTTCCTTACCCAGTTAATTAAAATTTCAGGTGCAGACTGTGCGTGCTACATGTCACAAAGCAATCCAGTTGTGATTTGAAGGCATAAAGCTTCTCCATGCAATTACAGCTATCCATTTTGTCTGGACCTCCCTCCCCCAATAGTCAGCAGATGTGGAATTCACATTTTGAAGGGATGATGAGACCTTTCTGCCCATAAAAGCCCATCAAAACTTGTGAGGCCAAGAAAGCAACAGGAAGGTAGCAAATGACAGGCTGCCTGATCAAGCAGAGTAAAGGCTAATAGCAAAGGGAAGTCAATTGCCTGAGCACAGAAATACTTAGAACCAAAAATAGCCCCAGTTGCAGGTCTGCAAATGGTAATGGACAAATCAGCTCTAACTTAATTTTCCAAGCTGAAGGTACGTGGAGCAGTACTGTGTGTGCTCTCACTCCCACTGCCTGCTGCACCAGTGGGGATTTAGAATAAAGCCCGACACAATGAATATTGAAAGGCACATTGATCTCAAGGTATATGAGGTACCAGCGAGATATGGCAAAGGGCACCTTTCTCATCCCTCTCAAATTTTGCATAAGTCACACTGATTTAAGCTTTAGCTGAATAAAATCCTCCAATCTTAGCAGGCTTGACAAGAATTTATTGTGTTCCAGCAAGAAAATAACATGGAAACATAATACTCCAATCATATTTTTAAAGGTAACTTCACAGTATAAAGTTACGGTTCTTGCATGGTAGAATTATAGTTACTTTCAGATTCAGTGTCCTTGGCTGTTTCCTGAATAACAATAATATATCACATAAGCAGGAAGTGACTGTTTACATATGTAAAACTTGTCACTGTCTCTTAAATCCAAAGTGCTCCCACGTTAGTGCTTATGGTGGGAGGAGGTGAAAGCACCGTGCAAGCCTTTCACACTTGCATGATGACTGTGTGAGGATCATGAGGAAAGTGATCTGGTAGTAGTGACAGGCAGAGAAGCCAAATAAATTCAATTTCACCAGGGCTTTTTGGAGCACATGGAAAAATGAAGATCAATAAGGACAAGACAGACTTGATCTGACTCTTGGACAGGTTGTTTCATCACTCTCTTGATTTTGTTGCTGTTGTCACTGGTTTTCTCTTCCTTTTGGTAGGAAGGACAGTATCTGCCTAACTTCTTGTCATGCTCTTCTCTGTGTTTCCAGGTTGAATGAAATCTTAGTCAGGATTACATAAAAATAAAATCACTCATTCCAACATCCATTTACCGTCCAGGACAAAAGGAAAAAATGTGTCTGAAGAGAAGCTATTTCATCTAATCTGTTAGGTTCTGGCTACGTAAGTGATGACAAGTTAGGTCTGTCCAGAGCTGTCCTCTGGCAGGGTGCCATCACACCTCTATATTCAGTTCTCTACCTCGAGGTGTTGCTTCATGCAACATGCCCATGGGTGCAGTGGCTGACGTGTGCCACTCCTAGCTTCATTTTTCCCGTACATTCCACTGCAGAAAGAAAAATCATCCATAATTGTCCTGCTTCGGGGTTCTTCAATTTCATTTTTTTTAGGTTTTATTCTTTCTTCAAGTGCCCCAAACTTTCTACAGAGCTTCATTCTTCCTGGCAGGAGCTATATTTTACTGGCAGCAAGACCTTCCTAACCCTTAGACTGTATTTTTTTAGTCTTGATTTGCATAAATTTGCAGAAACCCACCAATATAGGGCTTCCCATCTGCTTGCACTATTATCACTGAGTGGTAGGAATAACACAAATGTTCGAAGCAGAGCTGCCAGACCTGCCTGAGATGCTCCCCTCTCTCATACAGGGGCTGCTGCAGTGCAGCAAGTTGAAACCAGACTTCCAGCCGTGAGTGCCACTCGCCACTGTGAAAAACACCCCCTTCCAGTCCATCCAAGGGTTCAGACTGACAAATGTGTTACTGGAGGAGCACAAATGCAGTGGGAATGTCACCATCGAGGAGAAGTGTAGGTCCTCAAGGAATGTGGTGGTACTCCTGATTGTGCTGGCAAGGAATTCCCTGCTGTCAGAGAGGCATGGCTGTGCCAAATACCTGGCTGGCAAGGCCACTGCTGCTCCCCTGGAGGGGGCTGTCTTCCTGGCACCCATCTCCAAGTCAGAACTATGGGATGGAAGCCAGGCAGGAGTACACAGTAACAGAGATGTTTGCTGCAGAGTGGGAGGGGAACCAGCCTTGATAAGGAGCAAAATGAATCCTTTTCTTTCCACACCTACATCTTGAATAACTAGGATGAGCTATCCAAGGTGATAGTGAAGCAGCCTTGTTCCATGAAAGATGAATCAGTGCAGGCCCATGTATGGTGCCTCAGAAGCTGCTCCAACAGGATACGCCTCACAGTTTCTGAGATGCAGAACTAAGCCCTAACAGTTTTCTGAATCACTTGAGATTTGTTCCTTATTAATGCTAATTTAAATTTTCTCAAGAACATTGGTAGAAAGTCTGTCACAGGCAGAAAGTCATCCTTTTTATTTTTAAGGATGGAAAGATTATACTTGGAAGCAAATCTTAGTCCTTTTCATTTGATTTTTACATGAATCACTCAGGTACCACTCCATGATTTAAATTAACCTTGTTGCTACAGTTACATAAAAATTCATGCTCTCTGGTGGCTTTTAATTCCTAGTCTATCTTCAAACACCTGTTTTTGAACATGGAGCCAAGGCATACATATGACATATATCAGCTCAAGTATATTACTGGGAACTTCTAATAACCTGTCCCATGGATACTTATTGTCTCATTAAATAACTTATGAAAAGGAGTTTGAATTATCCACGTTAAATGATAGCTAGGAGACTTGCATAATGAATTTATAAGTTTATCCTAATCAAATGCTGTTTTCCAGATATAATTTCTTGACTGAGCCTTGGGCTAAGGACAGCTCAGTAGGGGTCTAATTATAGTGATGCTTCTAGTATGAGAAATAGTTGCTTTCCCTTATGGGAAAGTTTCTGTAGACTACTAGGTCAAGATAATGAAGCACTGTTTGTAAGTCTGGAAAACTGCAAGTAATAGCTGCTTTTCTTAGAAGATGATGTAGATGGTTTTGAGGAAGTTTGTGAAATACTGTGAAATACTTGTCATTGCTTCCAGAAAGTAATTCCAGTGAGTAGGATGAATAGGCTACTGTACTTTATTTAATATACTGCATTAGAAATGTCAGCATGCATGAGAATAACAGATCATGTGGGTGAAGGAACTATTGCTTCTAAAAGAAAATCAATACATAACCATTAAAATAAAGCCTCTTTTCAGTATAAAAAGGGACAACATTTTCAAAGAGCCTGGAATATGCCTACAAAGAACATTCACTCCGAGAATAGGTGCTCTAACTGATCTTGCCATTCATGCACAATAAAACCCTTTTGTCTCTTACATTTTAGCTTTACACAGTAAACTGTAGGTGTGCAAATACGAACAAAAGTGGAAAATGTTTTGTAGCTGTACAAAAATAGTAATTAATTCTATTGTTGTGCATACATTTTAAGAAAGGAGCAGAATAATAGAGTTAGACTCTCTGGATCTGTGGCATTAAGCATTTTGAATAAAGCTGAATTATATGGGTTACAGAACATTAGGACAATCAGGCTTCTGACTTAGGCCTTAACTGCTGCACAGCACGTTGCATACCAAGGTCAGGGAAGATTTTCACTTCTTTCTCTTGTGTGAAGACATATGGTCTCCGAAGAGAAAAAGGCAAGCAGATCTGTGTTTGAACTCTTAGGTATTGATTTGAGGCAGGGTTCTGCAATTATTTTGCATAGTTTTTGTTGCCATTGCATCTATTGTGTTTTAGTTTTCGTTTAGGGAATAGCTTAATATAGTGCTATCAGTGAAGCATTTCTTTCCCGTTAAACGCTGCCATAATTTGCAGTACAGAATGTAAAGCTGATTAAAAAAATACTGGTATGTGGTTTTCTAACATCAGCTATAGTTTATTGTAGGTTTCTTAAGAAAATTAGGAAGTCAGTCAGAAATTAGGAGAAAACAACATGATCTTCCCAATATATAAAAAAAAGTGTCAGGGGATTTCTTCCTTACTGTTGATTTGGCTCTGATAGAATCTCCCATTTTTTTTCTCACGTCTCTTGTCATTTAGAACGATTTCTTAGAATAGGTTTTAGACAAGTTGTCTGATTAAATCGTTCTGATTGTTGTAGAATGTTGGAGCAATGTTGACTTTCTTTTGTCTAACAAAACGCTGCAAAATTGGGTCTTCGAGATGTATGGGCTTCAGTCTCTTTTTCCGCTTGCTGGAGGCTGTAAAGAGAAAAAGGCTGATAAAATACAGGGCCATTTGCAGTTTGGAATGAAGGGATGCTTTTCAGATCTCAATACATAACATGAAGTGAATATGAGGAGAAAGAGATGCAAAAATAGGAAACCACATAAATACAGTACAAAATATTTGATTATACTCCCAGAATTCCTGTTTTACCTTAGGAATTCTATGACTGGTCATTTTTGCTTCCATTTTATAATCAATAAAACGTTTGCAGTACTTATAAAGGATAGACAAAAACCTTAGGAAAAGAAAGGTGGACACATGGAAAATGAAGTCACTTACGTTAGAGATGAAGATAAAATAGAGAGTTGATCTCTGTTTTGGCATTGTTGATAGTCTTCCTAGGACTTCACTGCACAACTCAGGGTTTCTTTGCTGCAGATTTTAGACCACATGCAATTTTGAAGAATTGATACAGCTCACTCCTCACTGGATATGAATGCCAGTAAGAGCAGTGGTGATTTAGCATTTGACAGTTTAGTTTAAAGAAATTTGAAGGTAGTAAGTCTATGTTTTTCTCTTTGATACCCAGGCATAACTGTGATGAGGTTTGGAGATACTGAGTTTTGAAGCAAAGCCATTTTCTTTCAAAAGTATGAAAAACAAACTGATGTGTAGGTCTCTACAGTATAGGCAAGGTATGAGTAACCCCATCAGATTTACTCTTTCAGCATTCTGCAGACTACTTAAGGAAAGATATTAATTCATTTTTAATGTTAGGAAAATACAGTCATTAAAAAGTAGATAACATAAAATGCCAGAAATGCTTTTAACATTACACGAAGTGCACTACTTGCCTAAATAGCTTGCTACTTTTGGAGATCTAGATATGCTGAGGTATTAAATATTAAAATAGAGGTTGCTTTTTAAAATGCAGTGTTTCTTATCAGAAAAACAGTTTGAACAAGCAGTGCTGTTGTATAATGCATGATGTTGCTAATAAGAGAGTCTTGGAAAATAATTTTTCATGCTGGAAGAGTGACTAGTGTTCTGAATAAGAAAGATGCTTTCTCTGTTCATGTTCTCTTAACACATATATATAACAGTGCTGTCAAGCTGCATGCAATTATAGATTTACAACACAGTCTCAGTCACAGGAGGTCCATTCTGGGCTTTTATCCTATTTTTGTTTATTTACTGGTTATCAGCTCTGTTATCAGGCTATACATAACCTTGATTGGAAAGTCATTCTCAATGAGTCGTTATCAGAACTTCAGTGGTGGTTTTATATGAATGTGTTGGAAGGGTTCTGCAGCGTCTGTACTATGTCTGGTGTTATTTAATATTCATTGTATTGATTTGGATGAGACAATAGGAACAATAGTTTATTCAATTTTCCAGTGATACTAACCTGTACATAGTTGCACCTTCATCAAAGGAAAAGATTCTGAAATGGTTGTGAAAACCATTGAGAAGAAAATAGGGGGAATATAAATGATAAAGTTAATCTAGAAGCAACAGCAGTGTAAGTACAGGCTAGGGAAAGGTTGATTATGTAACATTTTAATGACAAAGATTTTTTAAATGACAAGGCATTACAAAATTAGCAAAAGTCAAAAATGGCATGATATTGCCAAAAAAATTCCAAAGTATATAGTGAGATGGATAGACAGAAGCACTTTTGGAAAGATACATATGTATATCCCTTCTGCTGTGATGCAGGGGCATTTTGTCCAGACTTGAACACCACCAAGAAAGAGCAATTGCAGATAGTCCATACAGAGCAATAAGAATTATGAGACCTCTGAGAAAAGGTGAGGGAAACTTAAGTTTCTCAGTTAAGGGAAAGTCTTGGAGTATAAAAAAAGTATTTAATAAATTCAAATAAGTTCTCAAAATTTATGAATTCAACATCACCAGTTTTCTAACACTAGGGCAAATGAAGCATTGGAATAAGAATTCATGAGCAGATTAGACAAAAATCTTTCAGTGAAGGCAGAGACACTGAGAAATGGGAGATGGATGGGAGCTGTATATTTGGTTCTGAGAGAGAATTCATTGTCACAAAGAGCACTTCTTGTCCACCCCAGATACCATTCTTCTTCTTGCAAAAGACAGTAAGCCACAGTCTCACTTCAGGATGGACTTGGGATTGATTAGAGTGCCCAAACCTTTGACCTCATAAATCAGTGATATTTAAACTTTACTTTGATTGTTTCATGGTAGAAGTATGTGTTAGTCAGAACTAAGTAGTGTAGCTGTGTGGGCTTTAGGGTGTGACTTTGAATTTGTATTCAAATGGAGAGATAGACACACTTTTTATCTGTTCAGGCATCCTTTTAAGCAAATTCCCGAGGCGTTGGAAAATTTTCAGACAAAATAATAAAGCATGTGAAGCAGATGGTAATAATGCATTTGGTACTGTGAAAGTCTATGTGAAAGTTTGTTGTTTTTTTGATTGTGTGGTTTGGTTTGTCTTGGTGACAGCACAGTGAAATGGCTTGAGAACAAGTACAGTAACGTTTTCACTCCACATTAACTAATAAAGGATCACTATTATAGAAAATTGAGAGGCTTCAAATAGGCCATATGATAACATAGAGCTAAATGACTTGAGAGGAAGGGACATCAGACTGAAAGGATCTGGATTTTTTTTTTTTTTTTTTGCCCTTGACTTGTCACTGACTTTGAGCAAATTTTTTTGCCTAGGCTACTTCTTTAGAAAGGAGTGCAATGAGTGCATGTCACTGCCTGTTTAACAACATGACCACCCTTGTTCCACTGGGTACTTTAGGGAGCTATTATTATTTAATAACAACAACAATGTAAGGCAGAAAGGGAAAGGTTGTAAGGTTCATATGCACAGTACACATGTAGTCTGGTTAAACATGAGGTCTTGCAGTGAAAGATTAGTACTATTCAGCCAGAATCTGCTTTGTTGCTTATTCCCTTTAAAATATTAATATTCTTCACTTGCAGTGTTACGCACAGCAGCAACAATAAAAAGGAACTGAATAAGAAATTTTCGTAATACTGACTCTAGTAGTCTGCATCTATTTCTTGTGTAATCTCAGTCCTGTTATCTTTCATCTCTTCTAGTATTTAAAACTCTCTTTTAATAAGTACTTCAATTGAGATGCAAACCTAATACTTTAGCTGTTAATATTGGACATTGTGTGATAGCTCAGAGAAGGCAGACATATTATCCGCAGACCATTTTATGCATACAGGTTTATATTTACATTTTCGTGGATTTTTGTTCTGAATCAGAAGTATTGATGTAGTAGTTTTATAACCTGATGATTTTAAAGTCTATAATTCATAGTAAACATAAACTTTCCAGTGATCCATCATTTGCAAGCACTGTAAGTGAAAATTTACCTGCACATGAAAGGGATTAAATCCCTTGAGATAATTTTTGGGTAACAAAGTTCTCCCAGTGTCAGGTAGAATAGCTTTTCTGAGTTATTTCAGTAGACTAATGCTTCCAACCTAATCAGTTTTGCTGATTTAAGAGACCCGTTTGGGAGCCTATTGTGAGTCACAGTCAGGATTTTCAGATAGGACAAAATGTAGGACTTTATAGGAATCAAAAATATTCTGGATTCTGGTACATTCTTGACCAGTACCTAAACTGTAAAGCATTAGAATTAACTATTCAAGAAGAATATTAAAGCTTATAAGATTGTATTAACCTTCTGTGAAAAGAATTCTAATTGGATCTGAACTATAATAAAAATAATTAAATAAATGTCTTGGCTTTTATGTAGCATGTAGCATTTGGAGGGGAGAGAAGGCATTCCAGAAGAATAAATTGCAGTTATTCAGTCTGCTTTCATTTGTTTCTTTCTAAAACTTAGTAATACTGTTAGATGGGATGGGGATGAATGGGAAGCCTGAGATCTTTGCTAATGCTTGATTAAATATTTACTACTTCTAGTATGTCAGCACAGGGAGATCTAGAATCCTACCTAGTCCAGTTTTCTGCTGCACCTTCAGTCTGCTCACCATTTTTCATGAAGATGGGGGCTGACCTGCAAGTTCAATTTCAGCCTTCAACTAACCATTCTGAGCTGTGTGAAAAAACAATGACTGAGGAAAACTGGATTTGGCCACACTGAGATACTGAGGAATCCTCTCTAAGCAGATCTGTTGACTCTGCATTCAGTAGGACTGTATCAAAGTAGCAATGAAGCAATAAGGCTCGCAGGTCATACTCAGACTAAAGTCTTCAAAAACTGACAGATTTCTTAGGGGAAAATACACCTCTTTTTTAACATTTTGATACTGCATTTAAAGTTTGGA
Source organism: Pachycephala philippinensis (assembly GCA_013397055.1). NCBI lineage: Eukaryota > Metazoa > Chordata > Aves > Passeriformes > Pachycephala > Pachycephala philippinensis. The sequence continues at coordinate 89,856 of VWZT01007245.1, forward strand.
TGATACTGATACAAGGTTTTTGTACAACAGGCTCACTGTTTCAGCCATTTATAATTTAAATTGCTCTCAAACTTTTTAATATATAATACAGTTTCTCTCAAGATTAATGTTTACTTTCTGTGATAGCCACATACTATAGACTGTTTCAACTTGGTGTTTTTATATTCACATCAAGTGCCAGTTGTTTGAACAGTCTTGTATCTTGCAGTCACCATGAATAACTTTGCACCATAATTTAAGTAACTGTAACTTTAATGTCCAAGCTTGAACAGCAAGCTTCACTTTACAGTCAAGGAAGAGGTATTTTCAGAGAGTAATTAATCTCATCCTGAAATTGGTATCTGTGGGGGTCAAACAAATTCCCTTTTGGTGAAGTCTAGTTTTCTTCATTGTTATATGTATCCAAACACTCATATGTGGACATTTAGTTTTTGGATGTCTGAAATTAGAGGAGCTAAATCTTACCCCTTAAGACAATCAGTACTTCACTGAGAGAAAAAATATTTGTTTATTTAACAGAAAAGCCTTACCTGGAATTTCGACTGTTTTTATTGGTGAACTTCATAACTCATTGGCTGAATTTCTGATGAGATAATGCTTTGTACTGAGAACAACATGCAGTATTCAACAGCTCAGAAACATTTTGATTTCCTGCTGTGAAGTTTTGGAAGTCACTTATTCCCAAGATGATATTGTATGCCCGTGTTGCTGAAAATTACACAGAAATTTTTCATGGCCAATTTCCAAAGATGAGAAAGTCATACTTTTGTTTTGTATCAACAAAGGAAGTAGGATTTGATTTTCTGCTCTTTCAATTGGTAGTCATTTACATGTGTGCCAAGAACAGAAATTTAGCAAGTCAAAATAGTTGGCTATATGTAGCTCAGATCTGTCAAATCTCACACACTGAACATGAGACTCCTGCCCTTCTGTTTGGATTATTTTCTCGTGTTTCTTTATGACTACACCTGTGCTTTTGCCATATGGTGCCATGGTCTCTCTCCTACTCCATGAGTCCCTGCACAAATGCTGCTCTTCCTGGTTGGGGATCTACTGACCAGCTGCATATACATTACGAGTCAATAAATAAATAAATAAAATATCAACAGTGCCATACTGCTGCCAGGGCATTTCTTGTAACCTGGTTTTTCTTTAGGGGACCGACAAAAAGGCATTTTCCCTTTTTAGAGCCCTGTGTGCAGTCATGTAGATGTTGTGATAACATATAGAACACGCATAATTTGCTATAATATTGTAGGAGAAAGCTAAGAAAAGTGTACATTTGTCTTTACTGCAGAGATGAAAATGGCAACTAAAGGTATAACAAAGACTCTAGTGATTCGGATCCAAACAATTTTCTGAGATTTTATGGCAGTACAGATATAAAACAAATAGGAAACAAAAGTCTTTGATTCTCTGTGAAACAGCACATTCACGATATTTTTTCATATCTATGAGAAAATTTTAGTATGTGGCTAAAAGAGGCAATGAGAGTATAAAAATACAGCAAAAAGAAATTGGTAAAGGAAAGATGAACTGAGAGAAACTCCTCAATCCAAAACAAAACTACTGCATAATCACCCACGACCCAAAAGCAAAGCTGTTCAAAAGACAAATCAGGGAAGCTGTTGCCGTACACTGGGGCAACATAGTTTGCAGTGTAACATTGCGGCACCATCTGCAGTAATCACGCATGGGAAGAGCTACAGCGGCTCACCGACCTTATGGGCAAGAGCTACAGCGGCTCACCATCCTTCCCAGAGGCACGGTCGCCCAAGGCAGTCCAATCCCGGACTTGCATGTGTAGGCTGCTCACGGCTCTCCTGGGCACACCCCCGCCCAGGGATTACGCGCCGGCCGGCTTTTCCACTTCCCCCAAGTGGATTGCAGTCCGTGAGGCTTATACTGCCAGAGGCTTCCAAGAGCTTCTAAGGCTCAGCCAGTTATCGCCGTGATACATGCAAACACAGGCACCAGATGTCAGAGTCCAAAGAGTCCAGCATAGAGCAGGGTGGCACGCATCAGCAGGCACGAGCCAGCATCCGCAGGCATCAGCAGGCAGTGGCAGATATCCACAGGCACCAGCTCGGAAGCCACCTGGTCAGCTCTCGTTCAGTTCAGTATCTGCTGCTCTGTGATCCTACAGCACAGCCCTTATACCCATCATCCCTTGGGCTACTCATGTGCTTCTTGTTGTAGGAATCACCACACCTGCATTCAATGCTGGCCTTCCCTCCTCCCAGGGACACAGCCACAAGCCATGAGGCCAAGGCTGCCTACAGTCCACTTCTGTAACCCCACAGGAAGCCACTGCCTATCCCGTTCAGGGGGTGAAATCTACCCACAAGAAGCATTTCTTTTCTTCTGTGCATGAAAAAGAAATAAATGAGATGTTCAAATAATGGAAGAATCTGCATATTCATAACTTATATGGAAATGAAATTTGCTATGCGGTCATGATAAGAGCTGTATTTCAGTAGCATTGATAAGTGAATGTCAAAGTATACATTTTTAGGAGATGATCTGGTTACTTTGGCAACTCAAGCAGTATTAGTCACTTCTGATAAAGCATCCTTCTTTCATTACCACCTGTGGCCTTTGTCACTCTGTTTCCTAGTAACATCAAGTTGTTTTGATAAAAAGTAATTAACATATTCAGTTGTAACAAGACTGTACATAAATTTGATCGTTCTTTATTGTTTCTTCTCAAGGCAGCGTAATGAAATTGAAAAGTAAGCTTTGTTTCCTTTTCTTTTTTCCTAACCAAGCTGAGCAAATTACACTAAATTACTGAAGCATCTATATATCCAAGCCCATTAAAATAATATAATTAGGTTTAAAAATGCTAGTTAGGATTGCTGCTTTAGATCAGGGGATATTTGATTAACAAGGAGAAAAAATAGCCTTGAGTTGTAATGAAATAAGAAATGATTATTGTGCAAGCTTTGAGAAAATTACAATTCAGAGATGCAGAAAATATTTTAAAGTCCTTTCAAAATGAAATTGTGAATGATTTCTGTTGTGAATTACCTTGATTTTTTGAACCACTTTTTAAAGTCCTGATAGTCCTAGGTCAGGAAGAACGCCAACTTTTAAAAACCTTTATACAAGAAATATTGTTAGATTTTATTCAGATAATTACTCATGTTGACACACAGAAAAAAAAATACATGTTACTGTGCATATATGTATGTATGCATGTGCTAGGGACTCTGTTTCAAGATGTAAGATTCTTTTCTTGCTGGCAAAAAAGTCGAGCCAGAGAAACTATACCTCTGGTGGCAGCAGCAATTCCCTGCATTAAATTACTGATGACTTCAATATGTTGCAAAATTTCAGAGTGGCTGAGGTTGGACAGAGTCTCTAAAGACCATCTAGTCCAACCCCTCTGCTTCAAAACAGTCGACAAGAGCAAGTTGCCAAGGATGGAGTCCAGCTGGGCTTTGAATAATGGGTTGGAGTCTCTTCAACCTCTCTGGGCAACTTCTACCAATCACCCTTACAGTAGAAGTTTTTTCTACTGTTTAAATAAAACGTATCAGTTGGTGTTCTTTGCCTCTTTTTCTACGACTGGACACCAGTGAAAAGTATTTGGCTCAGTCTTCTTTATTCCCATCAAGTCCGCACTGAGAAGATCACCCCGAACCTTCTTTCTCCTGTTAAGCAGTCCTGACTCTCTCAGCCTCTCCTCCTATGACAGATGCTCCGGTCCCTTAATCATCTTTGTGGCCATTTGCTGGGCTCCCTCTGGTGTTTCCATGTTCCTCTTGTACTGGGTAATCAGAACTGGACACAGCACTCCAGGTGTGGCCTCACCAGGGCTGAGCAGAGGGCAAGGTCATTTTCCCTCAACTTGCTGGCAACACTCATCATCGCTGCTGTTGGGGGTTTTTTGCTGCAATGGCACACTGCTGGTTCTTATTCAGCTTCTTGTCCATCAGGTCCTTGTCTGCAAAGCTTCTGTCCAGTCAGCCCCAGCCCATACTGGTGCCTGGGGTTGTTCCTCCCCATATACAGGACTTTATTTCCCTTTGATGAACTTAATGAGGTTCCTGTTAGTCCATTTCTTCATCCTGTGGAAGTACCTCTGGATTGGCAGCATAACCATCTACTTTACCAGACATTCCTCTTTGCATTGTATAACCTGCAAGTTTGCTAAGGGTGCACTCTGTCCCGTCAGCCAGGTCATGTCTTTGCTGAAGTCAAGATAAAATACATCACTGTTCTTCCTTCATCCAGAGATCTAGTTTTTTCACTGTAGAAAGTTATTGGTTTAATCAAGCATGCTTTCCCCTCCATAAGTCTATGCTAACTACACCCAGTCACCTTCTTGTTCTTCATATGTTCAGAAATGTCTTTCAAGATTATTTGCTTTATCACCTGCCCAGACACTGAGGTGAGACTGGCAGTTCCCTGGGTCCTCCTTCTTTGCATTTCTTGAAGATAGGAATGACATTTGCTTTCTTCCAGGCCTCAGAAACCCCGTGTCTTGCCCTGACCTTAAAAAGATGTTTGAGAGAGGTTTTGAATGGTAGCAGCCAGCTCCCTTTGCACTCATGGCTGCATCCCATCCAGATAGAGATTGTCTATGTCCATTCCATTTAAATGTTCCCTAGCTTGATCCTCCTCCACCAACCTTTAATCTTCCTCATTCCAATAGGTCTCAGGGCAGAGACTAATGAAGGCTGATCTTGCCAAGATCATCTTGTCAAGGTGAGGAAGGTGTTGAACACCTCAGCCTTTGCCATGTCCTGTGTCACCAGGTACCCATTCCCATTCGGCAGTGGGCCCACACTTTTTCATTTGCCGTCACTAGACCTCTAGAAGTCCTTGTTGCTTTTCCTGTATCTGCAGGAATTTTCAGATTCAGCTTCAGATGGGTCTTGGCTTTCCCAGCAAAACATGCCTTAATTTAAAAACAGCTAAAATCTTTAGAAGAAAAAATGATGCAAAATATGTTAGTGTATACGTGGGTGTATATTTATGTGTAGTAGTGTATGTATATGCATATGAGCCTGTATACATTTATGTTGGTAAATTCTAGTGACCATTCATATATTAAAATAAATGTTGTCCAATTCCATATATATCACAAATTTCAGGGGCCTAAAAGAAACCCTAAAAATTTAGCGCAGATAAAAGAACCGAGTTTTGACTGCCTGCCAGATTGCCATGGTGTAGCAAGAAGTAATTACTCCATGTCCTTGAAATATGACCTTCCTGCTCTTGAAAAATAGGTGTTATGGAGGGATATACGCACAGAATTCATTTTTAATTTAAGTAGGTGTAATTCAATGTGAAATGTGGAAACAGCAACTCAAGAACTACACAAAATAGAAAGTTTGTGTCCCTGTATGAGTGTGAGTTTGTACTCTGGAGTGTATTAGAGTGTTGACAGTATATATCCCATTGATTATAATTGAATGGCACAAGTAAATAGTACAGAGAGTTAAGAGAAATATTTTTTTATGTTGCATTTTCAGATACTAAATATTTTCAATTTACCAAAGTGTTTCATTTTGAGAAAAGTAAGAAAATCTGAGTATGTTTACTCATAAAACAAAGCACTCTACTAAAACATTGTCAAAATATTTACCATTTTATGATGTTGCATACATTTTTTGAAGGACATCATGTACATTTATTTTTCTTTTCTTTTCTTTTTTTTTTTTAGATTTATTAATTGCTAGAAAGTCCTGCACATTGTGATCATGGCATCTTCTGATTGACGTCTTTTATTAAGACTCTGTGATTTTATCTAAGTGTCCAGAAATTTGCCAGTAAGTTCCTATTGAAAATCAGCACTTGCTGGATATTGATACTGACTGTGCTGGCATTTTTTGGTATGCAGTTGAGTTCTCAAAGACGTCAAAAAATTAGAAACCAAAGAAACCTGTGAATATTCTACATGAAATTTAGTCTTCTGTGAAGTTCTCTGTACAATGGCATGGGTAAAATAAGAGTTGGTTTTTGATATTGCCATTGAATACTGCTCATTTTTAAATACAATTTATTGCTAAGCTTCCATGATGAAATAGTTTCCAGAAGTCTGATCGTGAATTTCCATGTCTTTGTACTATTTTTTCTGATTACCCTGGGAAACAAAAGTCTCCATATTCTTTGGAAGAATGAAAGGAAACAGGTTGTTTTATGTTACAGGAACAAGGTAATTGCTTGCCATTATCACTTTTATTTCATATTGTTAATAATTGGAAACATAATAGTATTTGTAGTAATTATTCAGTTTCTTAAAAAAAACCCCAAAGCCAGAAACATTTTTTCTAACTAGATATTTCTCATTTTGAACTATTGCTGCAACTGAACTGCAAAGAAGTGTAATGCAATTTGTGAATTGTGTACAAATGTTACATAGTATTTCCAGAAAATGAAACACTGCAATTTTAATTTTTTCACAAGCTATTTCCTTCACTCATAAAATATAATGTAAATTTCTAGTCAAAATTGGTTCAAAACAGAAATACTAAAATATCAAATCAGTCATAAATCTTTCAGAACACAACAAAAATGTATTATGGATTTTCTGTTGCTCAGGCTTGGATGTTACCTTTGAGAAGAGTATGAAGCCTTCGCGACCAGAGAAAAGGACAAAATTAATCAAATAAAATATTCATTAAATGTTATTGCTAATCTATAGTGAAATCATGGAGAATAATTCTTTTTATTCTTGAGGCCAAGCTAAACTCAGTGCATTAATATTTTAATTTGATACTCTGAATTAATTGAGTTATTTTTAGGAAGGTCAATGGAAAAACAATTTAAGACCTTGATCCTGGTACCTTGTACTTAAAAATAGGCTCTTGAATGCTTTAAACTAGATTCTTCCCAATCTAAGTCACTACAGGAAAGGTTGGTGAAAATTCAGAGTAATGTTGCAGCAGTGATAAACATAGGAACAACTTCTACACAGCAATTGAATCCAAAATTATTATGTCATTTTTCATAGTAAAAATCACTGGTTCAAAAACCACTGAGATCAGCAGAGGTCCTTACTGTCTGTGGAAGCATCGACTTCGGGCCTGAAGCAGTTAGGAGTGATTCAAATGCACACGAGCAAATGTTCAAAAAGACATCTTTTTCTCATTCTGTCTAGTAGTGAGCACTATGCTTCAGCTCATCTAATCTCTAATCCATTTAAATTACTCATTTTGCCTAAGTTGTCAGCTATGTTTCTGTAGTAGGAGAGACAGTCAAGAACTTCTAAAAGCCTCTAAGTTATCTCCCTTAACTACAGAGAAGTGGCAGTGGTGTGTGGGGATGCAGGAGTGGGCTGTGGGCAGCCTTGGCCTTGATGGCTTGCAGCTGTGTCCCTGGGAGGAGGGAAGGCCAGCATTGAATGCAGGTGTGGTGATTCCTACAACAAGAAGCACACGAGTAGCCCAAGGGATGGGTATAAAAGGCTGTGCTGCAGGATCACAAGGGAGATAGCTGAGCTATGGTTGGGTGGATACTGAGCTGAGGTGGAGCCGACCGAGCCTGATACCTGCCACCCTTCTCTATGCTGGACTTTTGGACTCCGTCATCTGGTGCCTGTGTTTGTATGTATCGTGGTGATAATTGGCTTAGAGCCTCAAAGGCTTGGAGCCTCTGGCGGTATGAGCCTCACGGACTGCAATCCACTTGGGGGAAGTGGAAAAGCCGGCCGGCGCGTAATCCCTGGGCGGGGGTGTGCCCAGGTGAGCCGTGAGTAGCCTACGCATGTAAGTCCAGGATTGGACTGCTTTATGGGCGACTGTGCCTCTAAGAGGGACGGACAGCAGTTTGCTGAGTTATAGCCCATGCGTCATTACTGCAGATGGTGCCACGTATTTTACTGCAAACTATGTTGGTCTTTTGTACGGCAACAGTGGTGAATGTACATATCTATGTATATATGTATCTGGTAGAAGAGAACCAAAAGATGTTCTATTGTGTTTGCATGGCCAGGTTTTTGTAGCAGAGGGGCTACAGGGGTGGCTTCTGTGAGAAGCTGCCAGAAGCTTCCTTCATGTCTGGCAGAGCCAATGTCAGCCAGCTCCAGGATGGACCCACTGCTGGCAAAGACCGAGTCAATCAGAAATGATGGTAACACCTTTGTGAAAACATATTTAAGGAGGAAAAAAAAAAGTTACTGTGCAGATGTAATTGTGGCCAGAGAAGAGTGGGGTGAGAACGTGTGAGAAGAACAGTGCTACAGACACCAAGGTCAGTGCAGAAGGAGGGGCAGGAGGTGCTCCCGGCACCAGAGCTGAGATTCCCCTGCAGCCCATGGGGCAGATCATAGTGAAGCAGCTGTGTCCCTGCAGCCCATGGAGGTCCGTGGGGATACAGAGATCTGCCTGCACCCCACTGAGGTCCACAGGGATCCACCTGCAGAGATCCACCTGCAGCCCGTGGAATAGCCTACACTGGAGCAGGTGGATGCCTGAGAGGAGGCTGTGACCCTGTGGGAGGCCTGTGCTGGAGCAGGGTCCTGGCAGGGGCCTGCAGACCCATGGAGAGAGGAGCCCACTCTGGAGCAGGTTTGCTGGTGGAACTTTTTACCCTGTGGGGGACCCATGTTGGAGCAGGCTGTGCTTAAAAGACTCCACCCTGTGGAACAGTGACCCACGTTGCAGCAAAGAACTGTTGCCCATGGGATGGACTCACATTGGAAAAGTTCACGGAGAACTGTCTCCTGTGGGAGGGATCCCATGCTGCAGCAGGGGAAGGACTCCTCTTCCTGAGCAGTGGGAGAAACACTGTGTGATAAACTGACCATAACCCCTGTTCCCTGTCTCCCTGTGCTGCTGGGGAAGGAGGTAGAGCTGGGAAGGAGGGAGGGGTGGGGGAAAGCTCTTTTTAAGATGTATTTTACTTCTCATTATCCTACTCTGATCTTGTTCGTAATTAATTCAGATAATACTTCCAAATTGAGTCTGTTTTGCCTATGACAGTACTAGGTGAGTGATCTCTCTCTGTCCTTAGCTCAGCTCACAAACTCTTCATTATATGTTCTTTCTCTTGTGGAGGGGAGTAACCGAGAGGCTTTTGTGGGCATTGGGCATCCAGTCAGGGTCAACCCACCACAGATGCAATCACATGTGGCTTGGAAGACTGGCAACATTTTTTTATGGTTATGGCATGATCATACTCATTTTACCCAGTGTCGATTTGTCTACATCAGATGAATCCCCCCACACATCCCAGTGTTGCTTGTTATCGCCTCTGACTTTGAAAGAGCCATAGCTTAGTTGTAAATGTGGATAGCCCAAATGTAGACATTGATAATGTAGAGAGATACGTCGTGGAGTAAATAAGTTCTGCCTTCTTTGCCTCTGGAGTTAAATTATGTATTTACAAAAAGAGCCATTGATTATGTTACGGTAGAGAGAGACAGAAGTTTGATACTGAGTTCCTTGACTGCCTGATGGAAGGCAGTTGATGTAAAACCTCTGTGATGGTCAGCAGCAGATTTTTCAGTCTCTGTAAATGGCAAGGAACAGTTTTCTGTGACTTTGACTTTCAGAAGGTATCTGTGATTGTATTCTAGAGAAATACTTGTTACTTTGGGGATAAAAAGAGCCAAAACGTGAATAAATTTTAGCTTCATTCCTGGTTCTTTTGCAGCTCTTTCAGTTTTGAATAGTGTACGAAATTAATTTACTCAGTATCTGCTAAAACACTGCAGGTAGGTAGAATGAAGAACAGCTATAAATTTCTACATGAATTTGCGTCTGTATTTCTATCACAATCTTGATCTGAAAATCACATATCCAGATCCACATCCTAAGTGCAAATTAGATATACTCTAACTGTACTCCCATATGAAATGTGTTGAAACTAATGGGCTGTAGGCATAGTGCAGTTTTAGAGATACAATTGTGGTTCAGGACTTGTAATTGGAAGCAAAAATCAAACGAACTTGTCAACCTTAAGCCAACCAATCTCAGTATTCAAAAGATGCTTCACAAGGAATTCCATCCCTTTAGACTGAGAGATGTTTGAAAAATATTTTTCCAATAAGCAGAGTTTTGTGGCAATAAATTCAGGTACACTTTTAATTCAGAAAATAATTTACTTGGATAAGGTAGCAACCGCAGCACTTTCCAAAGAGTAAAGGGATGGGGAAAGAATTGACTATTTATGTATTTGAGGCAGAGTGTTATTAATAGTCCATAATTTAATATGTCAAAGTTAATAATTCCTATGTTTATCCATTTGAAAATGATAATTTCTACATGTGTTCTTATAGAGGGCTGATTAACTTACCTCATGTGTTTGTAAGTCTTATTTCATTAAAAGGAATCCATTCAAATGTCACTCTGTGTTGAAGCAGAGATTTGATTTAAAAGCTACCTATACTAACAATACTCAGGTTTTCAGCAGTAAAAATATGCTATCAAAAAGAATATTTGTGCTTTGAAATGTCTTTCTTTCTCTGTAACAAGAGTATTTTTTGGTTTTGTTTGAATTTTTTTTAAATAAGTGAAAGTATCTCATAGACAATATTGACACAAAAAGAGCTGAAGACTGGGATGATATCAATATCACAAGAAAACAGCTGAATATAGTTAACGCAGCAACATCACCTTGATATTGGGAGGCTGGATATCAGGGGACAGGAGGGTATTAGGAAATCTGAACTGTGACTATAAGTAGTTGTTTAGAAAGAATAAGGAGAATGGTAGGTAAACAGATACTCAGCTTTATTCTCCTGTGTCCCTGGGAGTTGATGTAGTGGAACAGAGTACTCTGCTGGGATCAAGGAGAGATGACATGGCCATCATCAGTAAGATGAGATGCAGCTGACTCAAGAAATTTCCTTCGCAAATAAATCAGTCTTCCAGGCAAAGAAAATAATTTTGCAAATACTCTGTCACTCTGTCACTGCAAGAACACAATGCTTCTGCCTCATCTGTGGGTATGGTCGAACTCTTTGATGGGCAGTAAGCTCGTTTAGCTCTACTGACTGATAAACAGGGAGTACCAGCTTTAGGAGGCCCAAGTGATGAAAAAGAGCAAAGAATGGTTTTGGGTACCCCGTTCCTGGCAGTTTTCAAGGCCAGGATGGATGGGGCTTTGAGCAACATGGTCTAGTGGAAAGTGTCCCTACTTATGGCTGGGAGGTTGGAACTAGATGATCTTTAAGGTCTCTTCCAACCCAAACCACTCAATGATTCTATAAAGGAAACAAGAAATAAAAGATGAGTAAGTTTTTGTTTAGAATTAGGTATATTATGGTTTTACTACTTCCTGGTTAGGTTCTGCTTTGGAATATTCCTCTACACACTTTTGAAACACACGCCTGAGGAAAATACAGCCGAAAGCGAGAAAATTTGAATTGCAGTTGAGTGGTGACAGAACATGAGTTCATGGCAAAATGACTTTCCATTTTATTTAATTTTACTGTTTTTCTTTTCTTGGGATGGAGTTAGAAGGAACTGCCTTAACTTTACATGCTAGCAAAAAGCACTGTTAAAGACTAATAGTAATTGTATACCCTCCTGCTTACATTTCCCCAGTTTCAGAGTAATGGGAGATGACAACTGGAAAATGACTTTTTAGAGGTGACCTTAAAAAGCTGAGGTGATTATAAACCTGTTAGTTTGACTTCTCTACTGAAAAAGAAGTTGTAAAAATATGTATAATTATTAGAGAGAATTATTCATACTTTGTTTACAGAAGATCACAGAAGGTGGATTTATAAAGTTGTCAGATATACTTGGTTTTCAATAGGAAAACTTTTCTCAGTCCTTTTCAGGTTTTCTCGGTGAGTAATAACTGTTTAAAGGATAGGAGATGAAAGGTGGGAGTAAATGGTCAGTTTCTCTAAAGGAGATGAAACCTATGAAACTTCTGCTCTTTAACCTCTCTAAAAATGACAAAAAAAAAAAGGTAGTAGAAGGCAGCTAAAACTAAAAGTGATTAAGTTGTTGATCCTTTCAAATTAAGGGTGACGGAATTAAAATAAACCTAATTAATCTATATTTTAGTTATAGCAGTATCTAGTAATAAGAATGTCGGTACACAATGATGATCTGTGGTTTAGATATTACTTTTCAGGAAAGAGTTAATTAGAGGACAGTTATTTAATTTCACTTCTCAACAGCTGTAAAAAAGACAAAACTTATGGAAGTTTTAAGAATGGCCAGTCAAAAAGAAGCATCATTATACTAGTGTCCAAACAAATGTTTGGCCTTCATCTTGAACATTCCATTCAATTCTGCTCATATCTAAACAAATTTTAAAAAAATAAAAAACAAATGAAAAACCAACAAAACAACAAAAAAACCCCAAACCAAAACAAACCCAAACAAATTAAAAAACAACAACAAAAAACCCTTAAAGAGCTTGTAAGTGTGCAAAGGTGCTTGGAAAAAGATCATCAGAGATACAGACTTCCATGCAACCAGAATTATTAAGTAGAGTCAGAGTATTCAGCATTGAAAGGAAATGATTGATTCAGGTCAAAGGAGATGCTGGAGATCTCCGTAACCTGTGGAGAAAATAGCCAGGTCATTCTGGGTCAACGTGTTTTATTGTACAAGGAAAAGTTATTGACGTTCAATTAAATTGGGCATAGAGTCGGAGAGAAACACAAGTACATTTCTCGCAGTTGGAAAAGTGTTGAAGAAAAGATTTCTGTACATTTCCCCTGCTCTTACACTTCTCTAGGTATCTGCTGTTTGCTCTAATGGCCTAATGCTCTGAAGGTTAAGTAGCTCATGGACTGGCTTCTGTCCATTTTTGCACTAACCCTTCCGGAGCAGATGAGCTTTCTCTTCTCAACCCTGTCTGGTGCTCCTGTGGCCTGTGGTGGTTTAGTTTGCATCTTTTACTTTTTGTGAGATAAGAATTAGAAGAAGGGCAAAGCAGGCTCAAAATCTTAAAGAATATAAAGAAGTTTATTAGTAACAGAGTTAAAGATAATAAAAGAATGATAAAAATTAAAACAAACTGCCCCTTTCCCTCTAGCACCTCCCCCACTTATTTCCCAACTCGCACAAAGGATAACACACATGATTTTAGGTCAGAATTGCAGTTCTTAAGTCTCTTCCATATTTGAAAGAAAAAGAGGTTCTCCTTGCTGAAGTGTGGTTCTCCAAACTGCCACTAGCAAACAGACATGCCTGGAAATCTGCTGCAGCGAAATATATTTCTCTCATGAATTCTGCAGTCTTCCCACAACTGCTATCATGAACCAAGAATGGGGTATTCTTTTTAAGGATAAACAAATTCCAGCCTGGAAAGCAACAACTCTTTTAAAAGTCTCTTACAGCTCCTAAGTGGCCTGGCATGGCCACGCTTCTCCTCTGCAGGCTGCACGTGGAATTCTCTTCCCCCCATGTCTCTGACTGAGAAATAAAACAGTTTGTAGCATTAGTCTTTCACCACAATGTGCCAGAAGCCTTTTTAAGCTGCGCGCGAAAGACACGCTGCCGCCCTCTTTTTCAGTCTCCATCTTGGCTCACGTGACTTGCTTTCTCTTTCTCTCTGGCCTTGCAGCCTCCATGTTGAAAGGCTGATTTCTTTTCGGGCTTTGCGGTGGAAAGAAAAGCCTCTTCTCCTTTATGCTGCGAGCTGTTTGGTGTCGGCGGTGTTGGTGGTAGAAAACTGTCCCAGCTCCCGCCGGGTCCACGCCGCGCCACGCCACATGGAGTGGGGGAGGGGAGCCCGTCAGCCCCAGATGATCTCAGCTATAGTTGCAGCAGCAATAGTTGTTTCTCAGCTGCTCACGGGCTCTGAGGGGTCTTGCAGCACCCCGAGGGGTGCCGTGCCTCATCCCCGAAGAGGGATGGGGAGAGGGCAGGGGGCTCGGCCCGGCCCAGCGGGGCCCGGCGGGCCCGGGCCTGCCACCCCTCCGGCTGAGGGACCAGAAAAGAAGAGGAGTGACTTCCCCGCGCCAGTGCCTTTTTATATGCAAAATCGTGAGAAGCGATTGGTCTAAAACCCTGTCCATCAACTCAGTTTCTTCAAACCACCACATGGCCCTAGCACACAATTCTTATTTTGTGTCTGCGTGCATGTGTTTTTTCACTAAGAGTGTCTGAAATAATGTAACGACTGTGTTGTAACCTGCCAGAACAGGCTCTTCAGGTGTACTGTGGAGACTATGGGTTGCATGATATCAGGTATGGAGAAATAATTATTCCCTCTACTCTGAAACCATAAGGAACACTGTGTCCACTTTTAGGATACCCTGTATAAAACAGACATTGTTATGATGACATGTCATCTACTAGGACCCTGAAGCCATCTTCAGAACTGCTGCAGTTGCATGTTGTTGTTGCATCCCAGATGCATGAGCTTGCTATTTGTCTTTGTGGAATTTCATGAAGTTTATGATGGCCCTTTTCTCCGTCTCTCTTTCTGAACAGTAGCTCTGACCTCAAGCAATCAGATGTTCCCCCACCTGTCATTTGTTAATGCACTGGAGGTTTGTTCTGAACTATCATTCACGTCACTGACAGAGGTTCATTGATTCATTCAGTTGATTCATTAGCCTCAGAATCAACTCTTGAGAAACACTACCCCAAACTAGTTGCCTGTTAGACTTTGAACTATTAGCCTTGATTCTAATTTGCACAGCCAGTTTTTCATTCACTCTGTAATTCACACATCCAGCCCGTCTTCGCCCAGTTTGGCTACAAGGAGATTTTGTCAAAGGCTCTACTAAAATAAAAAAAAGTCTTCCAGTGCATCCTTCACACCAGCTCCATAATCCACAGAGGCTGTTAACTCCTCACGGAAAGCAGTCAGGTTGGTCAAATGCCGTTTGCTCTTTGTAGATCTGTGATGGCAGTTCACAGTCACCTGTTGTCCGTAATGTGCTTGGAAATGGATCTGTGGGGACTTGCTCCGTAAGCTTCATGAGGCTTTCATATTTTCAGATTAAATGTAAACCAAAGTAAAAATTCTTCTTTTATCCAGGTAGCATTACTTCAGACTTATTCTGGTTTGTATTCATCTCTTTTTTTTTGTAAATGATGAATTATGCATAGAGTATTCTAAATAAGGTTTAATATTCTTCCTTACAAAGTTGCAGTAATACTTTCCTTCAATTCTGCAAATACATAGTGTGACACATAATATGCATATATTATATTGTAGCCTTCATTTTATGCTGGCCTTTTTCAGTTATCCTCTCTTCCACAAGTAAACCCATTTCTGTCATATCTTTTGCTATTCCTCTCAGTAACATTATTTCCTAATTGTGTTAGCTTTTTTCCTAATTCTATTATTCCTGAAGATTTACGTCTCACTCTATGGTATTCATATCTTCCTGTCTTGTTTCTTTGTTTCTTGAAAAACATTCTTTAGTGTTTTTCTGCTCTTTGTGCCAAAATCACTAGTTAAAATATTCCTAAGGAACTTATGAGTAACTTCCTTCCAGCAAAAAGTGTTGCTTTTCTCCCTTTAACTACTTTTGTCTCCACCTCAATTACTGTAGTAATAAGTGTTAAATATTTTTATATAAACTAACAACTTTTTAAGTGTTATCATACGTATTTCTTGGGGAGGTCTGAAAAAATACATCCATATTTTCTGAAATATATTAATATTTTCTAAATAATTTATTTTCTAGATGTGAAGCCAGTCTGGCATCTATGTTTAGCCCATACATTTTATAATCTTTTTTCTTGGAAGCATTATTTAAAAATATTATTTCTTTCAAAAATTACTGTAAAACATACATTTTTTTAACATTCATCCTCAAGGCATATACATCCTTGTAAGTCCCTTTTTCTCTTTCTCGTAGGTTTTATGATGTCTAGTCATACTGTGCAAGATGCTGTTATTTCTTGCTAGACAAGTGAGACCATCCCAAAAAACAGTTAGAGAGTTACCGTTTCTTCCCGCAAAAAAATAGGGGTTGGATAGGAGAAATCAGTTGGGCAGCTTGTGTCAGTGAGCATTGGCAAAAGGAGGCAAATCTGCTCACAGTCAACAGACAAGTCAGATCTGCTGAGGACACTTGGCTTGTTTTCACTTGCCGTGAGAGGCTGAGAAGTACCCTAACTCCTCTGAACCTGCCTCATGGATGCACCTATTTGTCAGACCCCAGAAGAGATTAAGGGGATGGGGAGAGTGTGTTTGAGTGTCAAGCTTTTCTTGGTGCCTGCTAAAGTAGCACAGTAGTGTGTTGTGGTTGTAGCTACACAGGTGCTGGGTGCAAACTGTGACTGTACCCAGTACCAAGGTAGCACTGGTATAACTGCTCTCACAGGGCAGGTAGGATCACAGGGGTGAAGAGAGGTGCTGTATTGCAGACCTCAGGTCTGTAGGGATGCATGGAATATCTCACTGGAGATCACCACCTGAAACTTAATGGGATCTTGATCCACACTTACCAAACTATCTACATTACTTGGCATCCCATGGCTATACTAGCAAAAAAGCAATGGTGCAGGTATACCAGTAATAGCATTTTGTCCTTAATTAATTCAGGGTGAGTTCACCATTTAATTCAGAGGCTATGACACATGATGATTTTGAAGAACTCACTTGGCTTTCACATATTTACACTTTTATTTTCTGGAATTATTAATCAAGAATAAAATATAAACGATAATAAATGGAAGATATTTTGGGAATTGCCTTGACAACACTTTCCAGATGTCATTTTCACATATAAGGAAATCCTGAAAAAAAAATCAAAATATTTCCTTGTGGCTAAAACAGTATTATCTTGCTATCCTTTCTGACAAAATACTAGCTTATCACATTTATATTCAAACAGTGTTCAGATCAGTGAAGTGGAAGTAAAAGTAACGGGGTTATTGGGTTCTTTTATAATTGTGTGGAAGGAGCAATCACGTCACTTTATGAACAGCAAGTTCTTAGGTCAGGGAGCATTCGGAGACAAGCCATAAAATGAAGAGCAATATGGTGAGGATTTCAGTAAAATAGTAGAATCAGCACTTCTTACTCTATATAACTGGAAAAGGATGAGGCCTGCATTGGGAACTAATGCTTCTTAACAGTATTTGGGCAGAGAGTCAAGAGGAAAATGCATTTCAGAAAGAAAAAGACAGGCCAGTAGTCGGTAGGATAGGTAATCACGTCAAGCCACCCTAAAGCACCTAAATCCAGGATTTTAAATGGAGCATGAATGAGACTTTCAAGTCCTTGTGGCTGAAACTAGGAATCAATAGTGTATTTATCAGATTACTAGTGAAACAGAAGCTTGAAGTTTAGAGATTCACTTACTCTACAATGCAGACTTGAATTTATGTAAGTAACCTAACTGGTTAAATAGAAGTGTTTTTATAAAAATACTGGCTTTGATATTCAGTTAGATCAGCATGGGCTTTGCAAGACATAACAGGAAGATAAATGGCTTCAAAGATGTGTCCATCCCTGAACAATGCATGCAGAGTTCAGAAAATCTAATTTTTCAATGTGTTCCTTCTTCATTTCACTCTGTAGTTTCTTTATTTGAAATTTATTATAAAGAGCTATCAATTAGAATAGTCTTAAGTGTAAATGCAGATTACTGCCCCTTTGTCACTTTCTTCCTCAAGTTGTTTTCAACTTTAATCCAAGATTATAAGTGCTTTCATAATAAGCAGCAAACATAACTCTTTAGGCATACTTTAGGGATTTTTTTCTCTCGAAAGTAACCTCATTTCCAAGTTCAAACACAAATGAAGAGCTGTTGGAACAGAAATCTGTGTTCATGCTGATGAAAATCTTACTGTAGTAGCAGTAAGTGCTCTTACGATACATAAGTAGCAACGGTAACACNATATTAGAATATTTATTTCCTTTTAAGAAATATTTGACGTTGCTTTTGGCCCCCTAATGGTTTCAGATGTTAATTAACTTTGACATCAAGACTTATTTTGGCTCTTAGGTGTTAGTCTTTTTAAACAGATTATGTTTTGTTTGTCTTTTTTCACATGCCTATAAGCAGCATATGTGAGAAGAAATCCAAGCATTACCAGTCTAAATCCATCCTTGGATGCCAAGCATGTTAACTTTCATACCTTTCTACAGGAAAGTCATAACAGTCCTTCAATCTGCTACCATTAGTTCTTTTTTCAGAGAGAGACTCAGAAAAGTCTTGAATGCTACATATCCTCCAAAGCACCCTATTACCTCCTTAATACCTCAAACTGCATTTTACCTTATGCCCTGGTAAGTTACCAGACTGTGATATAATTTCTCATTTTGGAAGAGTGAAAAAGAAAAAGCAGGAGCCAACGCTGAGAATTTTACAGCATCTATAATTTTTCTTCTGCATGAAGGTGCAGTTTTCCTTGTCATTGAAAGTGATCATATAACCATAGCTGTCACAAAAAATTAGAAATAAATAGGCATATCTGTCATCAGTTGGTCTTCAGAGTTGAAAGACTCACAATACTCTAGATTACTAGTGATGTTTTTTAATGTTATTATCAAGTTTTGATTTTAGAACTTTCCCTCTGTTTATTTAAGTTCAATCCAAAAATAACAAAAATAATGCAAGCAGAGTTTCTTTTTAAAATAAGTACTTGTGGGTTCATTTTATTCTTTTATGATAGTAATTTTCATACTGAAGTATATAATCTATTTTCATTTTTTTGCAACTTAGTATCCATCTTACTCGAATCTAAACACTGGTCCTTTGATTTCAGTCTTTTGCATAAGTTTGCAAAAGCACAGGCAGAAGCTAACACATAGCTGTATCAAATACATGTAGTAGATAACGGGGAAACTTAAATTTCTTATGGTTTTCTCTTAGGACTGGTGCAGGCATTGCACTGTGTTTTTTCTACAAGTAACCAAATGAAAAGCCTGAGCAAGTACCTGGAAATTTTCAAGTCAGGTACAGACTCTAATATTAAAGTAGGTAATTATCCCGGGATCTTTGTCCCGCTGCCCTCACTAAAAGAATACTTTGTATTTTCTAGAGAAATATTCAGAAGGATTGAAATAATTTTTTAAGCGTGCTATCTTCATATTCACTTTTATTTGCCTCATGGCTTATAAAGGCTAGCAAGACTTGAACTGTTCTTCATCTTGGGAAAAGTATCAAAAGCTACTAATCCAGATCTTAGTAAAGGTCTTAAGGGATGAATGTACTTATCTCTCCTGATTTGTATCATAAGTATGCCATAACCTTTCTGCTGATTTACAGGTTCATCTTTCATTATCTTCCTAAGTAAACCATTAATGAAGTAACTGATTATGAGAGACTGTATAAGCAGTTAAATTTTGAATTTTTTTTGCTACCGTTTCGGATGATCTGTATATATTATGCTGCTAGAACAATTGTGAAAAAGAACAGGGCTTACCCCATTTTACCCATTTTGTTCAAAAGCAATATCAAAATGAGTTATGTGGCTTTATTGTAATGTTTCTTTTGCTTTACAATTATTTTAAAGGATATTCAGCAGGCACAGAAATAGCATGCAAAAATATTCATGTGTAAACAGTAGAAAGTAATTTCACAGCAGTCTTTTGTATGTACCTGTAGAAGAAATAAAGCTGTACTTCCAGCATGAGAGAAAAATACAAGTATTGCTCATAAACACTTATTTGAACAAAAGCTCTCATTTTCTAAAATTGTCTAAATATTTTCAAATCAGTAGCCTTTTCTCCATAGGATTGCCTCTGTATTATAAACTCTGATGCAGCACAAATGCTTGAATGCTGTCATTATTTGTCTTACATAAGATATTTAAAATATTTTACATGTCTTACGTATGTCAAGCTATTCCACAGAAAACAGTTTTAGGAGAAGAGACGGATAGAGAACCAACCGTTGGCATTAAATATCCTGCCTGGAATTCATCTCACGAAACTTTAGGCAATAAACAGCCATTAAAGATTTCATCAGTAATTTAGTTAAGAGTTAGCTGATGGGAAAGAAATAGAAATAGCATAAGTTAAAGGACTCCATCGTGAGAGGATCATCAAGAATATACTGCTGTTGTAGGTGTTGACATTGACAATTAACAGTGTTTATACAGCTGAATATAGGCGAGATGTATCCAGAATGGATAGTAGGAGTACCAGAAGAGTTTGGCTCAGGTTCTGTCAGGCAGAGGTAGAGAACTGAACTTCTCTTTCATCTGGAGTAAAATCTTTATGCAGTTAAATACTGACAAAGAAGCATCCCTTACAGCACATATTCACTTCGGTCATTTAAGGAACAGAAAGGGAGGAGTACTGAATTTGTGAGCCCAGCAGTGGTTATCCCTGTGCCAGAAGCCTGCCTGCTTGCTTTGCTCAGAGCACATGCAGTCCTGGTGTGCTCAGAATGGGAGACTGTGCGGCTGGAAACCCACCCGTGGTACTTCGGAGCCCTGGGGAGGTCATGTACTGCTGGTGTTAGACAACACTGCTCTCTGGGTTTTGAGGAGCTTCATTTTCAATGTAGGCATTTCAGAAAACGGCACCCGAGCGCTTATGTCCCATTTGGGATTTTTGTGTTAATGGACTAAATCTGTTCTAGCTCTTTCCTGAATCAAGCGGGCATATTAGTTCTGATTTATTTGGGGTGGGATTCTTGCTGTACCTTAGTCAATTCCCAAAGGATGACAATAAGAAACTATATTCTTTAGTCTCTCTAAAAAAAGAACTGGTTTTATTTTGGTATGTATTTTTTGTGGGTTTTGTTTGTTTGGGTGTTTTTTGTTTTGGTTTTTTTGTTTGGTTTTTTTTGGGGTTTTTTTTTGGGTTTTTTTTTGGTGTGTGTTTTTGTTTGTTTTTTGTGTTGTTTTTGTTGTTTTGGGGTTTTTGGGTTTTTTTTTGTGGAGGTTGTTTGTTTGTTTTGTTGGGGTTTTTTGGAGGTTTTGTGGGGGTTTTTTTGTTAAGGAAGTATATCCAGAGACTGTGAGTATATTTAAATATGTCTTTAATAAAGAAATATGCAACAGGACAGCTCTTTGCTTTGGCCACTAAAATCAGCAATTATGGTTTAGTCATTGAAACTGTGTTAATATACTTCCTATACTGTGTACTTCTGTGTACTTTATTGCAGTTACCTTTACACTCTGAGTTCAGGAAACCTAATGGGCTAATTTTGGATGGTGCACTTGAATTAGTCACTTGAAACTAGGAACACATCAGCTTAACACTTCCGATTGCATCTCTTACTCTTTAGTCCTCGGTGATGGTTTTGGAGAAGGGTCTTGGGAGGCTGGGAACCGTCACTTAACAGAGATCCCCTATCCTGGAATTTGCAGAATATTGTAACAGCCTCATTACTGATCCATACCTTTTCTTCCCTCAAATCATTTCATACTGAGTATTCAGAAGCATAGCAACTCTTCAGCTAATCCTGATCTCTGACATTAATTTCGGTTTCTGTCACCAAGCCAAGGACTATTTTCCTTGGCTACACTTTCTTTGGTCCTAGACCCTAGTAACCAATAACAATAAAAATGTATATATAGGAGGGTGAGTGATAAAGAACAAAATAGCATACAGAAAACTAATATCTAGTGGAGCAGTTCAGATGTCAATATTTGATGCCATTATCTTCTCTCTCAGATCATTAAACAGCTGATGATACTGAAATGGAGCAAAGAATTGCTTTGACAGTATTTTGTCTGTAACTATTATGTTTCCCTTCCTAGACCATTTGCAGAAGCATTGGGTGGAGTTCTTTCTTGCCCCAAGGAAAACTTCCTTTACAATTTAATAAATAGCTATTAAATGCCCAACGATTTTCAAACTTTCTGGATATTTATGGGCTGAGTCACTCTACTCAAAGCTTTACAAATGTAGAGACATTTGAGTGAAAGACAGCTCGTGTTTTTTTCCATCTTCTAGAGGAGACAGTACATGAGAGGCAACAAATAAATATTGGATAAAGCATGTGTGTTATAACATTAAACTGGGAAATGTGAAAACAGTAAGGTAAAATGGTACCAAAGTAACAAGAAAGGTAACACTGTGCCCAATAACTAATAGTACCATAACTAATGGAAATTCAGTCTGTAAAACAGTGATCTACTAAATAGACGTAAAAACTTACTTTAAAATTGGCTTTCAAAAGAGGTCTGAGATACACAATATAAAGATATTTAGCAGGCTGCATGTTCCAGAAGGAGGAAGTGCCTGGAAAGAAGAATGCCAGGAATTCCGATAAAATACCAGTACATTTTGGGGTTGGATTTAAAACCAGTGCTGAGGTGCATTTTAGGTATGCAGCAAAGTTTTAGAATAGAAGTTTGTGATGTGGAAAAATTATAGGATTCCTGACACATAAACATGGTGTTGTCATCTAAATTTCTCAAAGTGTCAGTGGGACTGCTATGTTTGTGTCTGTTACCATTCTCATGTGTCCTTCCCATTTTCAATGAATGAGTACAACTCCACCAAATTTTGCTAATCTCTTTTCTTTGTCCCATAGGATGTTTCAGAAAACATCAGCTGGTTTGTTTCTAAGAGGTCTTTTAGCCTAATGCAAGTTACAGGTGATGCACTAAACACTCTTCTAAGGCCTTTTGAACGTACCAAAATGATAACATAAGCAAGAAATAAAATAATAATAAGCTAACCTACTAGATAAAGTTTGGAGTAGACAAAATTCCTTCCCAAATTCGAAATAAGGGGATAAAAGTGCAGGTCCTTGCGTTAGAGCTGTTGAGCTGAAGAGATAAATATCAAAAGAATCCCCCCCTCAAAAAACCCCAGCCTCCTAGAAGGAACTTTAAGGTTCATGTTCCTCATTTTGATCTGACAGAGTCCTATACTTATAAAACTGCACATCTAACCTTTTATGATTTCACAATTTCCACAATCTATTCCTGTATTCAAATAGGTTTACTCTTAGAGAATGTTCATATTTCTTAACTACATTTTTCTTGCTGGAGTGTAGTACCATTTTTTCTTCTCTTATATACTGAGGACATGGAAAGTAGCTTATTTCCTTTCTCTTTACACTTGTTTCTTAATATTGGAGATCATTCTTACATTCCAGCTTCAGTAATTTTTCTTCTATGAACAATAAATCTGGTTGTTTCTGTAGGTTATGATTATTAGACATCTGGTTGCTACCCTGTAGGATCTCTCTAATTGGCCAATTTTTTTTAAGTGCAAGGCCCAAAACTAGACACAGCAGAGAGAACAGGCTTTGCCAATCCAAAAGAATTATTCCATGTGGCTCGCAAAAATATGTCTCAGTATGATAGCCTTTTACCAGTCAGCTGGCATTGACTGCTTACTGTCACCTGAGAAGTCATTATATGCCTTAGATTTTTCCTTTTCCAGCTGCCACCCTGCCAGTTTCCCACCTAGTATTTTTGCAACTGTTTATTTTGAAGAACATTGCATACTTTTGGATTTTTTTTCCATAATGAATCCCATCCTGTTTCATTCAGACCACTTTGTCAATTCTTTGGTCTTGTTTTCTAAACCATTTTTTCATTTTGATGCCTGTGAGTTCAGTAGCTGTATTCTCTGCTCTGTCACTAGGTTGCCAATGAAGTATGAAGACTATTGATGTAGAGCTGTATCTATATCTGTTGAGTGTCATATACCCTCCAGTCCTACAATGAACTATTGATAACTGCTCGCTGAATGCAGTACTGAAACTGATATTGCATGGGTCTTAGAATAGCTTTGTCTGTAACATTGTTTGCTTATCAAAATGTCTCTTGAAGCAATGTCAAAAGTATTTTTTACTTAGTGTATTTTCTGCTACTTTGTTTTCGTAAGGTCTTATTCTTAGAAGGAAAATTGAATTGGATTTGTTCTTGATAAATGTATGTTGGCTGATGTTCATCTTCGTGTTATCTTTCAAGTTTCTAAAATTCTTAATTTCTTCCAGTGTTGTTTCAGGTACTGAACATAAGTTGAGTAGTTAGTTTATAATTCCTTGTCTCTTCCTTTTGCCACTTTCTAGAGATAAAGGTTGTGCTTGACCTTTTTAAATCTTCTGAAATGTCATCGTCCTCTCAAAATTCTGAAAGATAGCTACAAATGCTTCTGACATTGTTGTAGTCAGTGTTTCATGTACTCTAAGGCAAATTTCCTGAGATTCAGTTGATTTGGCAATATCTAATTAAGCCAGATATTCCCTCCTCATCCATGGTGCTTTCTCTGTTCTCATCTGATTACTTGTCTCTCTTAAAAATATTAGCTGCCTGATAACTGCAGTAACCCCTTCTGATTTCTCCAGTACCGATGAGATAGGCTGGAGCTTAGGAAATCAATACAGACTGATCTTCAGTGTTCTTGAATCTTCTTAATCCAAATGTGAACCCCTGCTTACAGATGCTTTTCATGCTCAGATAGGACTAATCTCTCTCCAGAGAGCCATCAAAAATTCTTCTAAAAGCAGGCAGAAACTTCCTCAAGGTCCCTGATAAAACATGGTTGGTTTCATTTTGTTGATTTTTTTGTTGTTGTTATTGGGGTGTTTTTTTTGTTTTGTTTTGTTTTTGTTTTTTTTTAACTGAAGTTCAGTCACAGAAATGAAGCATTTCTCTAAATTTCTAAAGGTAGGATGCAGACTGTGATTCAAACACTTCCTTGTAGGGACTTAATACACCTGCCTAACATGACTGCTCAGGTCTTTCTGATACATGCTGCAAAATCCATAACACCCTTTTAACACAGGACTTTGGTTTTTGAATGTCAGTTCAGTTCATGTATCTGGTACCAGCTGACATGTCCTACAACATCCTGCTTGACTTCAGCTGCATATTCAGAAGGTCACATGTCTCCCATATATCTTCTCTCTTATTTGATAGCTGATGCAGATATCCCAGGTATGCCAAGATGTCTTAGATCCAGCCTGGCACATGTATTTAGGCAGCTGATTTCCCCCCATACACACACCCACACCCCTATAGCCTATAAATTAGGTGTCTGATGTATGACTTAAGTCCCACTCCAGATATCATAATAATAGAATTATTACTGGTTGGAAATAATCCTGCTTCTCATGAAAAGTTCTTGTGTGCCTTTTCTTCAAACTGTTTTATGATTGTATATATTTGATTATTTTCCTGTATTCTTTAGCACTAGGGAAATTAAATAAGAACACCCCTCCCCCAGGCTGTTTCTAAAACTTAATCTTCTTGCCGCTCTTTTGTATACTGAAGTCATAATCCTCTATTTGTGACGCCTAAACTGGTTGCTGTGGAAATAATTACACTGTTACAGACCTGATTAAGAGTTCAGGTAGAGAAGCAGTTGGAGAAACAAACAAATTCTTGGAAATAAATATTCTACCTTAACATTAATATCATTGGTAAGGAATACAGTATTAAAGCACAGTTGTTTCTAAAAAGGATGTTTTTTTCCAAATCTCTCCAAGATGTGGAACTCTTTTTTCAGTCATTGTCAAATTCTTTTCCCCCCCATAATTTTATGTAGGTATCTTTAATAAGAAAAAAAGAAACAAAACAGAGAATATATATAATACAATGAACAAAAGTGTTTCTAATATATATTCTGAAGTGGTAGAAAAAAATCCCTGAGCTACGGTTGCTGCTGGCATGAATTATTTCTCTCCTCTTGCTGCAGATTAAAACATCCAAAAGTATTTTTCTCTTAATCCCTTTTTTCAGGTTAGTGACTTTTTCTTTTTTTCTTTTTGAGAAAGCATATGGTTTTCCTCATGTGTGATAAGCCTAAAATTAATATGAAAAATTAAAAAAAGAAACAAAGTAAAACTAGAACACTTTAACAGAAAACCGCAATAGGGAAAAAAATTCATAATTAGCATCCCAAAAGCACTTCTTACTTTAGGTTAAAATGAGTAATGTTGCTCATTTATCATCACATGTAAATAATATTGGCAGGCCTATCTCTTGTATGCTGAGAGCACCACTAAACATTCAGTCACAGAGGTTTACACTAAAACACTTTGACAGCTTGCAGACATTTTAACCCAGAGACAAGTATCTCTGTGTGACCACTAATGATTCTGATGCATGGAAAAGCAGCAATTGAGCTGAAACAGTAAGAGAAGTAGATAAAGCTACTAAATTAAAACTAGCCATCAGATCCTTGAAAGCATCGCTTACAGTTTCTCTGTAGTAGGTGCACACATTAATTGCGAAGCCTGAGATCCAGACTCCCAAGCGCATATGATTTATTTGTACTTAAAAAGTAAATCGTGTTGATGTTCTGTGCATTACTTTGGCTAAATGGGTAAGTCAAGAGGGGATGAAGTCTGAGGTTTTGTTTGATCAGGTGAACTTAGCAAACAAATGTTAGAGAATTAAAGCTTTCAATAACAATCTTTAACACTTAACTGAACTGGCTGATCAAGTGTAATTAGTGTATCTCATATCATGGGTGGAATCCAGCTTTAAATACACTGCATCTTCCAACTGTAAAGGAATATTACATTGGCTGTTTGAGAAAGAACCATATTCAGCACTCCACTGAACAGCAAAGGAACCTGTTCCCAACATGGAGGAATTTACATTGCAGTCAGGTTAACTTGTCCCTGTTTCTTTGTTCCTTTCATTTGTCAGTATCTTTGCTCTTCTGTACCTCTGTTAGTCTCCTGCTTCTATGTCAGTACAGCTCCAGCTGTAGGAGATGCTTTGCAGACAGGCACAAAGAATGAGTCCCAGGGATCCGAGAATACAAAGACAAAGCAAAACGTGGAGGCTGGAAAGAGACAGAATCTAAAAAATGTGGGAGAAAGGGGCTGTTGTGAATCATCTGTGTTTCATCTGTGCAAATTTATATTCTGGACCAGGCCTTAAAGACAAACTTCTGAAAATCATAGCAGTTTAAGCTGTGCTAGACTCCCTCCCCTGTTGCTGGCCACAGCACAAGGCTGTATTTCTAGTCTTAGAGTTTGTGTAGCAGCACCTAATCACTGCAAATCTGCATCTTTCAGACTGAACTGGCTTAAAATATCTCTCCAAGTTTCTGTATAAATAACAAGATTGGAAGATTTATTTAAGAGGAACAAACCTTAGCATTCCTACCAATGCATACAGGCAATGTAAAATTTCTAATACTCATGAAGCAATAGTGACCAATCTCTTTTCCTCAAATTTCAACAGATTTCTTTCATGAAATCTGTGTGTAATTGACCAAGGAAACTAAAATGTGGAACAAATTTCAGCTTATTGACTGCATTGGCAGTCAAGTAATATTGCCACACCTTTATGAGGAGCATGTTTGGTTGTGGAGCACTTACAGAGAAGTAATAATCTGAGCTCCTTTTGATCTGAAAAGTGTAAAATCCTGAATCTGTAGTAGATCTTGATTTCTCAGTTCCTGGTGCAACAACATGAAATGATTAGGCCAAACCTTAACATATATTAAATTTAATTAAATTGAATTTGTATAGATAAAATAAAAGATATTATTTTTTAAGTTGTATACCAAATTTTATTTCAAGTTTAAGAAATGTTTGATCATTGTGGCCACCTTGTTCACACATGCTTTAATTGCTCCCGTGGGATCTTGTCTGTAATTTGTAATTGCTGGCCCTGGTTGTCAGTGGTGCCTTTTAAATTTGTGACTTCTAGCATTGCCAATAGAACATTTATCATTAACCTTCCTATCACTGCTTTCATTTTGAGCCTTCTGTTAGTTTTTCTTTTTTGTTTCATTTTATTTTATCAAAGTCAAAATGAAACAAAACAGCTCATCATTGGTTAGCAAGAAGTGCGGTCCAGTAAGAGTGGATCTGTAGAGTGCAATAGCTGCTGCTGAGGACCAGATGTCTACATTATATGCATTTATTTCACTTAGGTAATGATTCTGTGGACTGTATTTGACTTAGATGCGTAAGGTAAAGTCTTGGAGTGCATGTTTTCACTTGTTGTGTTTTAATTGGAAAGAAATGCAAGTTGTGTCTGCTGTCTGATGCATGACATAAACCAAACCATCACAGGTGCAGAGACTGCAGTATCCACTTCAAGAATCTCCCTCCTGGTCCAAACCAAAATGCTGAAGTAGCACACCCAAGGAGTAAATACATATAGGACCTCAACGAGGCAAAAATACGTGGGGAAAAATGTTCTTTTTTTCAAAAGAAAAAAGTCCCATGATAAAACCATAGCAACTCCAAAATGTTAGCCTGTGTTTAAGGTGCTGTTCAGCTGTGTGTAGAGTCACGCAACAGCACTGAAAAACGTGCTTAACTCAATACTTAGTGGATGGTGTTTTGCTCTACCTTGAGGATGCTAGGCAATGTTTGCTAGGCACCAGCAGAAAGCCATCTTGCAAGTTATGGTCAGTAACCAAATCAAGTAGCTAGGGAACTCTGAATCTCCCAGATCTATTGAAACTGAATTCAGGGTACTCAGCTTAAAAGAGAAAAGGACTTTGTGGTGCGCTTGACAAAAATGGTACGGTAACGTGACAAGCATGGAATGGCCTGTCCACTGGTTTGATTTGCTGATAATCTGCAATCTGGGTGCTTTCCAAGCAGGAAATTGCATCTATGTGAATATGTTCTGCAGACTTCTTATTTGTCCAATAACTCCTGAACCCTTACAGAATTTTGCCACCCAAGTGAAACGTGCCAATGAGCCAAATACAGAATATCTGCTTTTTAAAATCACTGCTTGATTTGATGCCTTCTGGTTTTTGTAACATGGGATAAACCTTCCTTAGCAAGTAGTACAGTGCAATGAAAGTGAATATGTGGAAGGAAATGATTCGTGCTGATGACCTGATAGCCTACAATATGCATTTCAAGAGATTTTACATCAAGCTAACAGTAGTCTAGGTACATGCACACCTGGTAGTGGCTGACTCATTTTAGGTGAGTATATGGAGTGCATCTTTCAGTTTATTTTCCTTTTAAAGGAATCTATTTAATGTGCACTGAAGCTCCTCTGTAGTGTGAACCAAAGAGGATATTTGCTTCAAGTGCTCTCCAGATCAAAACAACACCCTGATGTGGATTCACATTGCTAGTAAGAGTTCCCTACTCTTATCTCTGCTATTTGTCATCTTCCAGATCTGCCTCACAATTTCCTCAGTAATCTCTTTTCCTAAGTGAAGAGCCCTAGTTTATCTATTTCCTCCTTGTATGAAAATATTCCATTCCTTTTAACATTTTTGTTGCCTTCTTAAGTTTATTGTCTCCTTGGGAACTGAACTGCAAAAGTCAAATCCTTCAGCACTACAAGACCTCTCTAACTGTGCTGCAGCAGGGTTGAACAAGTGAATTGCTGCGCACCACTTGAGGGACCCTGGAGTCAGTCCCTGGAACTGAAGGTTCATCCTGTTCTTCTTCCTTAGCTTGGTACCTGGTAAGTGTGGAGTAGAAGGCTCATTCAAATACAGGGACATAGTCGAGGAGAAGTGAAAGGAGGCAGTCAGGTAACTGGCAATTTGCAGGACTAAAGAAATAGCAAAAATGACAAGGGGAAATTCGAGTACATTAAAGGTAAGGGAAATGGAAAAGAGGGAACAGGGAGGTCTAAAGTGACATATTTCTTTCAGAATGTAGAAGGAAAAAAACAATATTCCTCTGCAAAATATCTGTCAAACAGACTTACAAAATAGCATCCTGCTTGCACAATTGGTTCTGTTAGGTTGTGCCTATGTTCACTTTTTGCTTTGAGGCAGAGCTGAAATTCTGGGCAGAGCTCACAGGTCATCCCCACGTGTTGCACATCAGAAAGCTGAGTCACAGGGCTGTTTGTATTTTCAGAGGAAAGCAATAAAATCTTCAGAGCACAAGCATACCCCCTTCACAGAAGTCTGACTCAGGTGCAAGCCAAATAGAGTTCAGCCCTTTTTGGAGAGTAAGGGTCGTTACCAATGACCAGTCCTTTGGATCAGTCAATTCCCACGTCCCTGGGGCAAGCACTTAGTCCAGGGAACTGGATTCATCTCATCTGAGGTAAAACTCCTGTACCAGCTATATCATTGCAGGGGCCACAGTGCCATCTGTTTTGATAAGCTGATCTCTTCTTTTACTCTAATTTAATTGTTAACATATATGTACCCTGCAAAACCAACTGATAATTAGCTTGAACATCCAGTGCATCTAACATTTAGTGCAGAGCTCATTATGGTTTCACAAAGCATATGTGACATTTACTTTCCTTTGTTTGTATACAGCAAAAAAAGTGACTTTTAAAAGAGCATTAGACTCCTGTAAACAGGGTCTGGAAAGGCTGGAAAGCCACATGCTCAAATGTTAGGAAATGTCAGCATTACGGCTGCAGAAGTGCCCAGCACTCACAGCTGCAAGTCAAGTCAATTAGAGCAATATGACATCTATTAAGTGTTAATGCGCTTAAAACTCGGGTTCTGCATAGCTTTAAGAAAAAATGTAGTGTATAATCTGGATTGTTTTCCTTTCTCTTTAGCAAAGTGCTTATTGCTGTTAGTTTTCTATCACTTTCAGAGGAACTCTGGTGTCAGGGAAGTGAGAATGTATTGTGGCATAGGCATAAATGGATAGCTCTGTGAGTTTTACTTTCTTAGTCGTGGTAATCTATACCAAATTGCAATCAGAGCATTTTTGAATTACAGCCAAGCTATTGCAGGAGTGTGAATAACTCCAAATAAAAACCAGGTTGTACTGCTGTGCTGCTGTGATCGTGCCTGCCCTCTCGAGTGGTGCACTAATGCCATGAGTGTGCTGCTGCTGGGTCATGGTTTGATGGTCTTCTGCCCCATTAGACACAAACTCCACTGGCACTTCCCATCCTGAGCCTGTCATTTCTGTTTCAGTAGAAAAACCCACCTTTTATCATGACTCCCAAAGTTTGTCCATTGTATCCATGCTTAAAAATGTGATCTTCCTGTGGTAATTTATATTCTAGCTGAGATGAGGGGAAGAGAAGAGGGAAACAGGAAAGGATCTGATGTTCTTAGATTCTCTACTATGTCCTGATTTTTTTTCCAGCACTAATATTATCTGAATTGACAGTATCATCATGTCAAGTTTTCAATCTCTGTTTACAGACATAACGTGGAATTCTTAATTTTGCCTGGCAGTGAGATTAAGCATGGCAAAGTGAGTCAAGAGTGTTGGCTTGCAGTTCTCCTGTTGCCTGCAATTCACAGTTTGCGCTAATGTTCCCAAGATGGACTTTGCTGTAGTGGATACAAATTGAAAATATATACACACAAATTTATCTAAGTATTGTTTGAGTCTAATGTTTTCTTTGGGGTAGTAAAATGCAGTGTATGAAAGGGCCTTTAATGAGAATTTTTAAACAGGAAACAGAAACATAATGTGCTTTTTCAGAGACACTTCTAAAAAAGATCTTTAAATTAATCATTTGTTTATGTAGTTTCAGAACATAATTATAAATCAAATTATTCTGAATACCTTTGTAAGTCAATTAGAACACATCTAAATATTTTTTTGTGTGGAGATGAAATTTCTGTGATCTCATTTTAATTTGCTGTAGCAAATTGACTCCTTTTTTTATTTGTTTCTGGTTTGCATGATAGTTACTTCTGCTCAAACTGTTATCATGTTATAAAGGAGGGTTTGCAGATGGTATAAGCACATTGATTTTTTTCATGACATACACACTGAATTCCTTTCATAATAAGGTACCTTAAAGATAACATTTTGGTAAGCACACTCATGCCAAAATATCAGGGTGTTTTTTTAAGATCTAACAATCTTAATTGCCCTGTCATTGTGAATGTTCAGCTATAATCATTAAAAAAAAACCCCATGTTTTGATTTTGGGTGTTTCTTCATATTTTAATCCACTATGTGAACAAGTTCAGCAATCCAGGTTGAAAGGAAATCAGCTTAGTGGGAAAATATGTGTTATATCCATTCCTCTAACAATACATAATCCAAGTGCCAGACAGTATTGTAGCAAGATGCTACATGAAGTTAACTCTAACAAGAAATACTTGGTGTGTCAAGCATTATGCAAATTTTCTTGAACAAATCTTTTCTATCTTTTGGTTTTGCCTTGATGTATTTCTTATTTGTTAAAAAAAATCTGATGAAAAAACCTCCTGTAACATGAAATTCCCATTTAAATCTGCTTTGTTAAAGCACATGCTTTTTTAATTACATGCCTGTTCTTCACAGTCTCCTGACAGTTTGACTTTCACATAAATCTCTAGCCATGCCACCCCAGTTTTATCAGTGATGTCAGTCCTAAAGCCCAGCTGGTCTTCTGTCACTTTTGTTGTGTCTTTGCATGCCTCTGCAATGCACTGATTATGTTCCCAGTGAAACACATCAAGAACCGCCATCTGCTTATGCAA
This sequence comes from Pachycephala philippinensis, assembly GCA_013397055.1. Lineage (NCBI taxonomy): Eukaryota > Metazoa > Chordata > Aves > Passeriformes > Pachycephala > Pachycephala philippinensis. The sequence goes on from VWZT01007245.1 coordinate 121,962, forward strand.
ACACAACAGGAAAACCTCTCCTGTCTTCTTGTCGCTTGAAGCAATTCTACTACCATGTCTCTGCTTCCTTCTTTGTGCAAAAAGTGAGTTGAAAAGGAGCAAAATATCCCCAAGTTATTTCCTCTCAGTGTTTTCCAAGCTTGTCCATTCTTGATATAAAGTTTTCATACTCTGAGTGTGGCCTGTCTGCCTGTCGCCAGGGACTGCTCTGCCGTTTGAATAGCAATTTATTATTCCCCTGAGTGACTGTACTGCATGTGATTCTAAATCAATCTCTTCATCTGCACAACAGCTGTATATGCAAAAGTTTACCCACACACCCTGGTAGGTGATGTATACCATCCCCGCCATGTCATATTTTGGGTTGCATTGCTTTTTCTGATACAACCAATACCAATGAAATAAGTCATGTAGTGTAATACTGTGGACAGAATCACCTGCATTTATGTTAAAAAAGATTCCATAGCTGTCTGAACAGCTGAATGAAGAACTGCTATTATCTGAGACTGGAAAATATCCCCAAAACAGAAAATCAGGACATCAAGTTAGGCCCAAATACATTGCTATTCTGGAAGAGAGTGGTACCCCAGATCTCAGGAGGTAGACCTCATTTGTTTTCAGAAAAGCGGTTATGGGACATGTAAAAAAAGTGTACGCAGGAAGAAAGAAGTGAGAAAACTTAGATTGGAGGGAGCAGTAGGAGTAGATAGATGTCTTAGAGAAGATCCACAGAGGCACCAGCTATCCTGCTGCCAGAGACATCCACCTGTAGCTGTCACCACTTCAGGATATAGAACAGTGCATCCTTAGGGACAGAACCCTTCCTTAATGGACACGTGCTCATTGTCCAAAAGTGGTGCATAGAGCAGCAGTATTTGCTGTCACAGCACAAAAATGTCCATGCAACAGAGCTATATGGAGACCAGAAATCCCTCTCTCAAGGGGGCCTGTGGGCAACAGCTACCTTTTTTCGCTATGCTTGAAATGGAAATAATCTACTTGTAATAGTCAGGCTGTCATCTTAGATGGACAGCTCAAGTATTTTGAGGGGCAGGGTATGACAAAAGAGAAGGGAGTCAATGAGGGGATATCCTAATTTAACCTGGTAATAATAAGAAAAGTTCATGATGTGATGAAGGAATTATCTCACTGCACAAAAAAGACTTTAAACACAAGCTTCGGCATACAACCAACGGAAATCTTACAGTAACCACTGAAACTATTTTTTTAAAAAATAGCAGTGTAGTTTCAAGTACATATTTTTTTAGTTTATCTATTTCTCAACATTAATCTTTTTTTCAGTTTCTGTTATTTTATGTAATCAATTATATTACATCTAATTATGTGTTCAGTGTAAGTACAAGTCATCAGAGGAGTAGACCTTTTAATTACAAAATAATTATGAAGTTATTGTGCTGTACAATTACATATTCATCCTCATTAAGGATACCACATGGTGTATACATAAGCAAAATTTCTTTTGAAGTTCAGTATTTTCATAATTTCAAAATGTCAAGAATAATTAGTCAAAATTATATTTTTCATTGCCTTACATATACAGAATACTTACAAAATCTAGACATGAAATGGTATAGATAAGTTTTGTTTTAATCTCCTACCAAGCAAAAAAAACCCTCTTGATACAAGAGTCAGATTTTTTTTTCCTTTTTAAACTTTCGGGTTTGTATGATTATTTTCAAAATGTCTTTCAGGAGGGTCAAGTTTGCAGCAAAATTGAAGCATAGCTAGCACTCAAGATCATGAAATAGTGTATGGCTATTATAGCATTTTATTTAGAAACCAGTGGCATGGAGCTTGCAGGACAGAAGGGAGTGATGTGTGTGGTGTTTCAGCCCTGCTTTGGAAGTGCAGCCATTTGCAGCCGTGCACTGCACTTCTCAGAGCAGCTATAACCAGTGGTACTTCTCAGCAGCTTCAAAGAGCAGTTCCAGACCAGCCCACCAGCAGATGGGCTTGCTGACTTGATGGGCAGAAGAGCCCCAAATCCCTGCAGTCACAGTTTGTTTTGTTCCTACCGACTGCTATGTTTCAGATCATGCTCACGATTGACAAAAAATTTACAGCAAGTGCTTAGTGTTGATGAATGTTTCCTACTCGTAATGCTTTGTTGCACAGCCTTATTACATCTCCATTGTGGTGATTCAAGCAAACTTTTTAATTAAAGATTTGAAAGGAAATTATTTGGATTGAAATTCCCATTTTATAATACATATGAGTGTTGAAATGTGCAGGGTTGTAGCTTTTTTCTAAATGTGGGAGCAGCAGGAAGTTGAAAGTTTGGTGATAATTGCTGTCTCAAAAATTTATAATCCAAGTAATAACTTGAAGGATTTCAAACTGTAATACAAATGACAAAAAAAATAGCTGTAATTAGTAATATTTCTAATTGTTACACTAATTTATCTATGATGAAAATCTCAGTTTTTATTGACAGCAATTTTTGGAATAGTAGCCTTCAGCTATCATTTTAAAAGAACATTTCAGTACAAACTTCAAGGAGTAGTCTCATTCTTTGACTCTTTCAGAGGGAGTTAACTTGTTTGGCATATTGTGCAGAGATAAATCCCTTCATTCAGGAAAATAAACCAAATTACTATATTCCCATTTCTCTGTATACCAATACAAACCTTTCATATAGGACCCATGGCAGGAACATTATCATTTGTAGATATCAAGAGAAGAGTTAGTAACAAATTGTTGATCACTAGAAATTAAGAATTCTTGGTTTTTTAATGCTTATGTGAATGAGATGCCTAAAAAAGATCACAATATTACTGTGGCTGAACAACTGCATTTCCAGTTTTTTGTGGCAAAGAATGAGAAATTAAAGGTTCACAAATGCCAAAGGTTCACTGCAAGAAGCTGGATCACAATCTATCCAACACCCAAATGATGATTATAATTATGATTGTTGTTGTTGTCAAACATTTACTTCAGTAAAAGTAGGTATGTAGGTCAGTGAAACTGCATGACAGATTTGATCTAACCTGGGAATCAGTCATGCTGTGCAAAAAACCCCACCAGAGAAATAAAATGAATGAATGAAGGAAAACTATTATTTCTGTTGTTTGGCTGCCAAATAAGAAAAGACAGTGTCCCTACATTAAAGCATGATCTTTGATATATTTGATATCCTGTAGACAATCTACAGATAAAATGGTAAACTCTCAAAAAATCTTTTTTCCATTTAAATGGAATCTAGACTACTTGAGAACCTGCCCTGTAGGTTTCTGGTTAACATGGTGCTAATAAGAAGGGGAGAATTTTTGTATAACATGTTTTTCTCTTGAGGGAAAAGCTATTTTTTTCAGTGATCTCAGAATGGAAGATCAAAGTACTATGAAGGAGAGAAAAAGTGAAATCAAATCCTTTAAGTGAAAACAACAAAAAAAGAAGCCTTAACAAAAGTCTTCAGAGTATTTTGCTGGAGCTGTCAGGTGAGAACTATAAAATAAACCAATCATCTCCACTAATTGTTTTGAACTGCTTGAAAAATATATTATTTGGAGGAAAAAATCCACAACACACAAAATCACAATAGTGAAAGATACGTCTGGTACCTTGGGAAATTATTTTTTCTCTAGAAAAAGTTGAAAAGGAAGGATGTATTTTCTTTATTAGCAGACACCTTTTTTGTTCTATTTTATCTGAGATCGTTTTAAAATTTAAGTTAATTAAATCTTACTGAAAAAAACCCAAGCCTGAAAGCTTTAATCAGTCGTTTGAAAGGTAAGCCCTATATCAGTAGTATGGAACCTGGGTTTTACTTACTTTAACCATCAGCTTTAACTGGCAGCTACAGCTGGTGCGTTAAAGTGCTTATATAATTCATATTTTGGAATTTAAGCTGAGTACTAAAATGCTACCAGTAGAATTTTCTTTTGGGTACAGAGGAATGTTTTTGGTAATGAGCAATCAAGCCTTTTTAAATAGAAATATATTTCATATAACTCTGTTTGTCTCTTGAGTAGTTTTGAGTCTCTAATATTACTTAATCTTTTTGATAGTCAAAATTCTGTTACTCAACTTTTGACTGTATTAGTACAGAAAAATGATTGACAGTGAGCTTGAATCCGTCATTGAATTACATTTTGTTCTTTTAGTAATGAATGAAAAGCACGTAATAAGGCTTATTATTGCCCTAATTAGACCTAAAAACTTTTAATAGTGGTAATGAGAAATTGATGATATGGTGAACTGATTATCATCTGCAAACAGTGCTTAATGGACCAGTTTTCTGCCTCCTTCTACTAGAAGACTTACTAATTTCAGGCTGCTTTAAAAACTTTAATGATAGAATTACCAAAAACTTACATATTAAATTCTAGTTTAATTAGAGAATATACACATATACAGGGTTAAAAATACACAGACACACAGGCTCACACATATATGTATACATCCATGAACCCCTCAAGAAACACATATTTCTGTAATCAAAGAGGAATTCAGATTACATCTGTGATATCATCATCATGTGACGTTTAAGATTATAAGAAAAGACTGTACACAAAGGAAATAGTGCTTGTAATATCCAGACTGGTTTGGATATTGATGAAAGCAAAATCCCCGTTGTTCAGAAAAGCACTTATTGATGCGAAGAGTTAAATGACTGTAGAAATCTATTTGGTTTAGTTCAGCTTCCCCAAAGCAGCAAGATGCATATAGAAAAACTCTCTTGGAAAAATCATAAATAAAGGAAAAACATTTACCTTACAACATCTTAAATCCCTGAAATCCATCTGAGGCACTCAGAATTGAGATTTACTGTACAGTTCAAAGATGCTATAAAGTTGGAAGACCATTAGCTCAATCTCTGCCAAACACTCCCAAAACCTAAGATTCCTCCTCTGCTTGTAAGTATCAGTGTGGCAGACAATGATACTCCATAAAGAAAGACTGGTCTTTTGCAATGGAGAATAAATTGCACAGAACAGTATCTTTAGTAACTAAAATTTTTAAAAGCTGAAAACACTGTGCAAGATCTCTTTATAGACCTGTCCAGGGCATGTGTGGAGCTCAGGGTGAAAACTAGATGAGAATTTCCTGACTATAAATCAAAACAATAAATCAAGTTGAAGTCTACTGCATTTGTGTCAGTGGAAAATACACACATCAGAGGTAGAGAACAATCCATGTAAAAATGCATTTGAGACTGCCTACATGTTTCTTTTGGCTTCTCCTTGACCTCTTCATCCCACAAATGATGTGTGTTTTAAAAACAACAATATTTGCTGTTTAATTAACAACAGCAAATATGTAATTTTGGGGATTTCTGAAGAGTGGAGATCAGAGTAGAAGGCTTGCAGCTAAACTTCAGTTGTCCTGTTCCTGGACCAATGTCCTTTGTTCAAAGCAAGAACAAAGCATATTGGAGAAGTATTAGCTGTCTACAGGTCCAGCCAACAAATAGGGAGAAGTCTTTTTTGCAAACAGGCACTGATTCTGCAGTTTTAAGGACATCAGCACAGATAGTGATGTTTTTGACAATGCTACTGCTTCACTGTTTTAGCTGCTGCTGGCTGTTTCTCTGCCATTCATAAAATGCTATGTTTATTTTCTTTATTTGTAGCTGTTACTCTGCCTTCTGTGGTTAAAAAACATTGTCTGAGCTGGTAACTTACATCTTTCAATACACTGGAAGCAAGGAACAAAAAGTTGCACATACCTGCTACTTGCAGGCAAGTAGCAGGTATTTTCTCTTGGATTTAGGGAGGTGTGCTGGTTTTAGCTGAAGTAGAGTTAATTTTCTTCACCGTGCCTGGTATGGGACTATGTTTCGTATTTGTACTGAACACAGGGTTGATAACGTAGAGATGTTTTTGTCATTGCTGAGCAGGGCTTACACAGAGCCAAGGCCTTTTCTGCTTTTCCTACTGCCATGCTGGTGTGGAGACTGGGGGTGCTTGGGAGGTTGGGAGGAGACACAGCCAGGACAGGTGACCCAAACTGACCAAAGGGATGTTCCAGACCATATGGCATCACACATCAGTATGTAAAGCGGGGGCAAGAATGGAGAACAGGAAGCATTTGGAGTGATGGAGTTTTGTCTTCCCATGTTACGTGTGATAGGGCCCCACTTTCCTGGGCCAAATTGATTCCTTGTTTTGCTTTGCTTGCCTGCGTGGCTTTTGTTTTTCCTGTTAAACTGTCTTTATCTCAACCCATGAGTTCTTTTGCTTTTACCCTTCCTGTTGTCTCCCTGGTCTCACTGGTGGTGGAGTGAACAAGCAGCTTTGTGGGGCTTAGATGCTGTCTGGGGTTAAACCGTGACAGGAGGTTATTAAAGTATTTCTCTTGATAAAAACTGAGAATTTCAATGCACTAATCTCAACTGATAGGGCAATTATGATGTTCTGGAGAAGAGTACGTATCTCGTTTCCAGGAAAACATATTTGTTGATTCATAATGAAATAGAAAATAATCTGAGGGATCTGTTAAAAGTGTAGATGAAGCTTAATATGGTAATTTTACACGTATATTCTGCACCCTTATGAGAGACCATGGAGGAGAGCATTGCTCAGATGTAGCTCTGAGAAGGGAATTTTCAGTTTGTCCTTTTCTACATGTACTTAGAACTGGGTCAGGAAAAGAAAAAAGTATTTTGCGATTGCATAATTTTCTTTGTTTCTAATGCCCTCATATGCAACTAATGGCAGTGTTTACTGGTGAGTTCCAGATGCAATACAAAATTGGGCAAAGTGTCAGGCAGAGGATTCAACTTCTAAGCCTATGGAACATTCTCTTTTACCTGGAAAATCAAAGCACAAACCTTAGAGATGTAAAAATGTGCTTTCTTTATTTATGCCACACAAAAGGACACTTTTTTTCTTAGTTAACTTTTTAAAGACAATGTAGAAGCATGCTTCATAAAGAGAAAATACCATATTGCAAAGAAAGCATTAAATATGCAGGTTCCCAGAGACTGTTTTTGCAGTAAAAGAAATATTTTATTCTGTAAAAACCAGTGCCACTTGACAACATATGTACTAAAATGTGTAAAATCACAGTTTGCTATATTATCCAACGTACTTTTTTCCCTCATCCAGTGGAGATTTTTGTTAAACCCTCTTATCATATATGACATGTCATGATTTCTTTGTAACTAATAATCAATAATCAGGAACAACACTGTTACACAATACCTTTGGCTAACATGGATGGTATTTTATTTCTTGGCAGGCAGAGGAGGAGATTTTAGAAGGTAACTGATAGCTATATAAAAGTCATTTGAGAATGTGTGTATGGTTTTTAATTTTAAAATATTGTTGCAGTAATCTTAATACTTCACAAACTTTTTGATGAAAAGTCCTAAATATTCAGAAGTTACTTATACAATTAGTCGTAAATTTTCAAAATATTCTATCAAAAAAAATAGTTCCTCCAGCATATTGCAGTGTGGCTATAAAGCTCCATCATCAACACTCAAATCAAAGTCCTAATCTGTAACACCAGAGAACCATTGGCTTATGTTGGGATAGTACGAATTTGTGGGTATTTTCAATCAAGTGCTATGTGCAGACTGCTCTGCACTGCTCTACCAGAAGAAAGTCTAATACAAGAAAATACATTTTTAGTTCTATATTTAAACAGTATTGACAGGGAGATGTACTTACAAGCAAGGAGGTAGACTTTTAACATATCATCATACATATTACTTCAAAACAGGGCTTAGAAAAGTAATTGTACATGGGGCTGTCTTTTTCTGTATAATACTGTCATTAAACATCTGTAATTTACCGTGTTTTGCATAAAATATGATGAAGTTGTTAGGCTTTTGAGAATAAAATAAAATATTTAATGGGAAAAAATATGGCCATGTACCAATAAATTACAAAATATAAATAATTTCAAATTTTTCTCAAAAGTTGCTTTAAGTTACACTGCAAGTCTTATTTTTGATGTTGGGAGTTAGTGCCAACGTACCGTCGACTTTAATGGAAGCAAAGTTGGCTTCACATCTGTTAAGGAAATGCAAGTTAAATAAAATAAATTAAACAATATCAATAAGAGATCTGACCTGGAAGTAGTGTTGCACCAAGCAGAAGAACTTTTCCTATTAAAAAATAAAAGTCAAAGCAAATACAAGAAGTTTGGGGTTTATGCAATATCAGAGAGGCAATCTGTGAAATGGTCTTAACTGACTTATTTAAATTCTTAACTTAACAAAAAAAAAAAAATATTTATAGTGAAACTTATAGCAGATGAGTGAAGACAAAATATTATTCTCAATTATTTTATGACTATCTAAATATGATTTCACATAGGTCTCAAGAGGAATTTTTTACGTTTCCATTGGATTAGCATACAGTAACTAGCATTTACCTTAAATTTATTTATTTGGGAGGAATGATTTTTTAGCATTTTTCCCATGTGTCTTGCTTTCTTTTCATCATTTTCATTTATACAATTTATCCTATATTGTCAAAACAGTGAGTACATCCTTCAAGACCAAAACTTAAACATGTCAGTAGGTGCTATTTATTGCCACAAATACATTTGCCTTATGGTGTTGTCTCTTCATTTTTTTATCATCTACTGAATAAACATGTTTTTCGTCTTCACTGTGTCTTTCTGTACTGTTAGATGACGAGCCAGCTATGCACCACTGTGCCTAGGAAATGCCAACAGTTTACCACTAATAGAACTTTCTGTTCTACTGAGAATATCCAGGTTTACAAGTGAACACTTATGAACTGAAAGAATATACGTAGGTTTCTTTCAGCTGCCAATACTTTGCATTTGTAGTGCAAATTTGCTCACATTAAATTTTGACATTTGTAATTCTGTATTCTTACCATGACAATGTAAATAAATACATGAACAATCACCTAATTCCTGAGAAAGATCAAGGTCTCAGAAAATAAATTTACTTATTCCTGTGTAACTCTAACAGCAAGCTTCCACTTTTCTGCTAAGATTTATATCAAGGTTAACACATGTAATTTAACACATGTAATTTACAGGGAGAAATACATGAAATGAAAAATGTTGCCTATCTTTGGGATTTTTTACAGAACTGGTTGTCAAAATGACAACACAAATGTATTTTTTCTCTGTAGTGACTGAGACATAATTTAGTAGTTAGACAGTAACTGGTGATCTAGCAGGATTCCCAGTCCAGGAAAGGAATGTCAAGGAAGCTTTGGGAACTTCTTAAAGCCTGTGGGGTTCCCCACAGTACTCTTGCACTATACTTGGGCAGATGTTCTTCTCTTCTAATGAGCAGGAGTTGCATGTGTTTGAGTGTGCACAGAGAAAAAATGTACTCAAGTACCTTATGAATTGTACAGGCTCACAAACCATCATGAAGGGAAATCATAATCTTCTCAAGTGCTGTATATTCAAGCTGGGCAATATAAGTTTATTTTTAGATGTGTTTTAAAAGGAGTAGAACTAATAGTCCCTCATTAGCTTCCTTGTTGATAGAATGTTTTGCATATTTAAATTTTAATTTTATTATATTTAGATGCTCTTCTTTGTTTCCCTACCATTTCTTTCTTCCTGAATGTTTATCAAAATCCTCCTTCCAGTGAAGGAATTTGCAGTAAATTCAAAGTAAGTAGACTTTATTGTAATGCCTGAAGGAAATTACATTGAAAAATTATGTGGGTTTTATTTTTTATTTTACAATTAAAAATCACTTAAATACCCATTTTAATACACTGCAAACTGAAAATACCTTCAACTTTCTAATTTTTTTTAAACTAACTTTGGACCAGTATTGGCTTGTATTTTCTTGCACTTCTGTTCTTGACAAAAATGCTTTGATATGAATCTTTGCACTTTGCTCTATGAAGATGCAAGTCCTCATAGATACAAGTTTGTCATTTAAGACTCTGGTTCCAAAAAAACACAATTAATCTTTTATCTACACACTTCTGAGATTTACCTGTCAATTAAATTGAAATCATCCAGATCCTCTAATGTGTAGTGAATACAGTACTTTAAGTAGACAATATGTGAAAACTTCTTTGCAAGTATGATGCACTCTTTTGTTTCAAGGACAGTGAGATAACACAAAAACAATAAAATAATTTTCAGCATCAAAACAAGTTTCTGAATATTTATAAGACATGTAACATGGATAGAGGTGAGCCCAGCAGACTACCACTTTAATGGATAGCTCATTTTAGTCAGATGTAAAAAAGCTGAAAAAGAATTGAAAATGTTCAGATCTCCCTGTTATTTAAATGTATTGCTTAGAGTGAATAGCAGACCAGTCCCAGGTGAATATACAAACTGTTGGCTGTTTTCTGAAAGAAAAGTGGAAACAGCACTATGAGTCAGAAAGGCAGCTTTTCCAAGGTGGCATAAGAAGCAAACTGCATATGGAAAATATTTGTGCAGAAGATGTTTCATAAAGTTGCAGATCTTGAAAACTGGTAAGAGAAAAAGGTTTTCAGTCTTTCAGGTCTTTCAGGTTTTCAAGTGAGTCCTGCCAATCATTGTATCTGAAGTCTGTTCTACAGAATTGAACTGAACAGAAGATACAGACCAGAAAACTCTTTTCTTTCTATTTGCATTAAATATTGCTCAGTAAAAAAAGTTAGTGTACTGAGAAGAAAAATACCTCTTTATTTTCTCCCATCAGTCCTTGGTGAAACTTAAAAGCATTTTAATTTAGTTTGTGAGTGAAGCATCCTAGGCAACATTGTCCCCTGAAGGTTTCTGCAACAACATAATACCGAAACCAGGACAACAGCATGTAAATCTTTGCATCTTGTTAAGACACTATCCTTACCATGGATTGATGAAAACTCCTGTCTTTATTTTAATTTCTTAGAGGCATAAGATTATGATCATGGAAAAGCATTTGTTAGTTTGCAGGAGTACTTAAGTGTATTATTTTTAAATACTGTATGATGAACTAGTGTTTTTACTCAGCTTTTATGAAGACCTAGTTGCTTCAGCTGTAATTTAGCAGCTCAGTTGCTTGAGGGGTGTGTGGAGATACATTTTTTTTTTCCAAGTGTCTGTCTAAAATTGAGCTTTAATTCATATTTTTAAAGTTTCAGCTTGCTACCCTTAGGTAACTTACAATTTTAAAACATTAATTGTCCTTGAACTTAGCCCATGTAGCAGATTTCAGTGAGACTGAATAGTCAGTTTTGAAGATTGAAGGGATATGTATGTAGGACAATATGAATAAGGAAGACTGTATATGAAGACTTTATAGTATATTTGAGGTTGCATGTATTTGGTTTTGTTATTGTGGTACACTGACAAATATCAATACAGATATAAGTGCAACTTAAGGCACAAGCATCAGTCAGTAAAGTCAAAATATCTGAATGAGATGGTTTAAATGAATTATAGAAATCTGGCATGCTACAGATTACATCTAGAAAAATATCACCATATTTTTTACTTTTCATTGTTTCAAAAAAAAGGTTAAATTTTGTTTGAAGTGTTATCTGCTAGCTCTTCTTCAATGATTTCACTTCTCTTTTTCACACTCCATATGTCTGGTTTGTCACCCGTATGCAGCTATACAAGCTTGCTGTTATCCTGTTTTGGCTGGATTTTGGCATGAAAAAAAAAAGCTAATTGACATAACCTCTTCGAAGTTGCTGTAGAAGCAAGGGTTCTGTGGAAAAATACCAATGTATTGCATTCACAGCAAAGCTGTGCAACATTGGGCGAAATCTTGAAAGCCGAACTACCAGCTACAGTGTGTTTGTGGGTGTACGTGTGGGTGTTGCAGAGTGAACCTGCAGGAGGGACAACTGTCGCTTCCCGGAGATCTCCGACTGTAAAAAGCTTCTTTATGATCCAAACCATTCAGCCTTACACTGGATCGTACATTCTTAAGGGTCATGTCTGAATCAGGAAGATGCAGAAGACCTGGAGATGTTTTCTGCTTGCCCGCCTGGCTTAACCAGAAAACTGCCAACCAGAGGGGCTGCTTTGTAGCCCCAAAGCATGTGGCATAGTCAAGCTCATACTTAAGTTACTCCACCTCTTTTGCGGCAGAAGCTGCCTGCTTGATCCCATACTTCATATTCCTTAACCTTCATTCTCCTGTGGTCCTGTAATAGGGTAACGCTGTGGCATTATTGGTACATTCATTCAGGTGACATTATTGGTGAAATTATTTCAGTTCAAAGTATCTGAAATAATGTGAGGTTTTGTTCTGTCTAAATAATTAGTGTGATTTGCTTTTATATTCTATTTTAATTGAGAGCTTATGAAAATTAAAATAGCAATGATATGGTTCTTTCTGGACAAATGTTACATTATTTATACCCTCATTATTAATACGCTTTGACTGTCTCTCTCTTTTCATTTCCCTTTCTTTCAGTCCCCATTTCCTTCTCATATTTCAAAAGCACTAGACCTTTGTTTGACAATTTAATTGCACTATCTAAAATCAAACTGGGACAATCTAAGTGTTGCAGTCCAGTCCTGGGTCACAAATGAGCCTCATAGCTATGCAAACGTATTCATTGAGTAAGTGGTAAGTAAAGAAAATATGACAAGTTTGACTGCCCTTTTTTTTTTTTTTTTNTCAGACTTGGAAAAGGGCAATTTAGGCAGATCAGAACTGAAGATTATATTATCTTGACTCCATGAAACAAAATGGTTGAACTTTGTTCAGTTCTGAGCAGCAGAAATAAAGTTCAAAAATGATCATGCCATGCTACAGGAATATTTAATAAAGTAAGATGTAGTCACTCAGGGACGTCATGATTCCACTGTATTTCTTTGATCCACCCACTTTCACCAGTTTGGATGTCGTTCCCTGTAGTACTTCTACTTTTATCTAATTAATCTGTTCTGATGATACACCCCCTTGTAAAGGAAATTCTGCAACCTGATTTGCTCATAAAATAACTGACACAATTTCAGTTTGATCATTTTGTATTTTGAGTGTGTCTTGTCAAACAAGTCTTAGATGCTGTCTCGACTCTGAATGATGCATCAAATTAGCATTAAATCACTGCCTGCTGCTTCGCTTTGCAGTCTGTACTCACAGATCTGCAGCTTGACATGAAGTATGCAGCATCTACCTTTAAAAATGCAGGAAGCTCAGTTCATATCTTCACTCTGGAATTCATTCCTGAAGAAGACAGATTGGTTAAAGCTTTAAACCTATTTTTCTATTATTTATTTCATCTTCATAGATCTAATATATTGCAAATTAACTTAGAATTGTTGTGGGACCTTATAAGACTCTGTCACTAGCATATATGCCTAAGTCTTTATTATTATTATATGATTACCATTTTTAAAAATCTTCTTAACAGAATTTTATGTTAGTAGTAAGAGTAATAATAGTTTCAGATTGTTATAGGAACTTCAGCAGGAAGCTGATCACACGGGATTTCCAGTTTCTTGTTCTGGAACTTTGTCTTAAGTATCACTTTAATAAAGATGACAGTGAAGGTGCTTAATTTGCTGTTTTCTTAGATATCGATACCTTAAGATTGACTCAGCTGAATTTATCATCTGATTATGAGTAAGTAGTCTCACATTTATAGTTATAATAAGGAAAGGTTGAATCAAGGGCTATAATCATTTGATACATGAATCATACTACTTCATTGTATACCACATGCAACTTTAACTATAAGCCAGCATGTTTGATTCATTTTAGATCCTGTTTGTCCAAATCATGAGTGTGGAGCTCATGATCATGCCCAAACCGTCCTGTATTTTTGGAGCTGTATGATAGGAAAATAAATAATTCAGTAATCAATAAATGATCAGTAATCATTCAATTATAAATTTAAACTCCAAATATCAATAAAAAAATACACTCTCCAGCAGCTTGTCCTAATGAATTTTAATGCTGGCAGTTTTTATGGATGAGGGACTTCAGGTGTGTAAGTCATCACATAGAGTTTAGTGGTACTTTCAGATGCAGAAGTTATTGCAGAGTTTATCACTGCCATCATCATCATCATCATCATCATTTAAGAGTTTATGTTGGATGTTGTGGGTAGCTTTCATTTTTTAGGAAGTAATGTTATCCTGTGGTAGTTACTTTATGAGTTGTCAGATAATAGTGAATTATAAATGACAGCAAGGGGTAGCCTAGATGGCTGTTTTGTGACTTTTTTTTAATTAGTTTTTGGGTAGTTTTAGAGCTTGGTCTGAGACTATCCAGCATTAATTTTGTATGATAATCTTATCCAGATAGAATTTAACTTTTGTGTTGGGTTTGCATGGGCAGATTTTGGTAGTAGGGCTGCTACAGGGGTGGCTTCTGTGAGAAGCTGCCAGAAGCTTCCTCCATGTCCAGCAGAGCCAATGCCAGCCCCCTCCAGGACAGACGGGCCGCTGGCCAAGGCTGGGCCAATCAGGAATGGTGGTAGCACCTCTATTTATTAACGAAGGGGAAAAAACTTATTGTGCAGAGGTAATTGTGGCCAGAGAAGAGCGGGCTGAGCACATGGGAGAGGAACACCCCTGCAGACACCAAGGTCAGTGCAGAAGGAGGGGCAGGAGGTGCTCCAGGCGCCAGAGCTGAGATTCTCCTGCAGTCTGTGGTACAGACCATGGTGAAGCAGCTGTGTCCCTGCAGCCCATGGAGGTCCATGGGGATACAGAGATCCACCTCCAGCCTGTGGAGAGAACCCACACTGGATGCCCAAAAGATGCCCATGGCTGCCCAAAAGAGGCTTGTGAAACTGTGGGAGGCCCATGCTGGAGCAGGGTCCTGGCAGGGATCTCCGGACCCATCTCCCTGCACTGCTGGGGGGAGGAGGTACAGCTGGGAAGGAGGGAGAGGTTAGGGGAAGGTGTTTTTAAGATTTATTTTACTTCTCAGTAACCTGCTCTGATTTTGTTAGCAGTAAATTCAGTTAGCATCCCTGAGTCTGTTTTCCCCTTACTGGCAATCAGTGAGTCCTGTCCTTATCTCAACTCTTAAACCCTCCCTGTCCACTTGCGGAGAGGAGCGATAGAGCAGCATTGGTGGGTGTCTGTCATCCAGCCAGTGTCAACTCAGCACAGCTCTTGATACTTTGTAACCGTATTGTGAGGAAGGCTAAATCTATTTAAATGTGCTATATTGTTTTTAAAAAGCATTTGGTTTTGTGGAAGGGGATTTAGAGTGTTCCTAAAGTGATGTTAAAAGAATTCAAGTAGTAATGTGATTTTCCCTTTAGGACATTAATCTTTTAACAGTAGTATCAGCTAAGACTGGCATTGATAATTCAATCACTCAAGTAGTTGAATTTGCATTTGGAAGAAAATGGTTGGAAACATCTGCAACAAGTGCTCAAAACTACTGTTCCAGTTCAGCAACTGCTGTTGCTGAAAGGATGTAGAAAATAGCCATAAACCTTAAAAGAATATTCATTAAACACAGTACTCATTAGGCAATTTGTGAACTGCACCACATTAATCACACTGCTTAGAAATCGCCTTGAAACAGGGACTTTTTTTCTTAGAAAACAGTACACAAGAAAAAAATTTAACAAAATGCTTTGGTATTTTCTGTTTAATCAAGATGTAAAGGATTTTCTTTTCCCTTTTTACACATAGCTTTTAGTGAAGTTAATAGCACCTGCATTATATTGTTCCTCATTATAAACCTATAAATCTCCTTTAGAAACATAAAATGCTGTGAAACCTGTCAACCGGTAGTATATTGTATTTATTAGGATCATGAATCCCTAATTTGTAATTTAGAAAAGTGCCAGCTCAGTGAAGAGGTTATTTACTGGCAGGTGTGTATATTTGGTATATGACTTTTTCATAAACCATTCTGACTTGTTTGCTGATGACTTCTTTTGCAGAATGTGATTTGTTGCCGTATCTCATAAACGCTCTATAAGTAGACCAAACTTGATACTTTTATCACAGAAGCAGCCAAACCACTCAGATTTTTCTGAGAATGGCTTTCAACAGTTTCACAAGAAGAAAAATTTTTTTTCTCACTCTGTACTTTTAATTTCATGTACAGTGTTGTGCAAATGTTCATAATTTGTCCACACTATTTCCAGTTGGATTGTGTAAATCACCACCTCAGAGCAAAGTTCCATCTCCTAGTTCTCCTTATTGTCCGTGAATCGAACCAGGAAAGAGAGACTTTTCAGGTTGACACTCAAGAATTGTGACACAGTTGTGCAGTAACTTAAAACACATGTAGAAATGACAGTGAGTGGAGCTCTTCTTTTAGATGCTTTGCACATTTTACCACATAACATTTTTTTTTTTCTCCTTGGTAATTGCAGGCATTACCTTTACTTGCAGACAGTTACTCTGGGAAGGCTGGGAAAGACAATTTAATGTTTTTCCACGTACAGTTTACTAGATGTATTCCTTAACTGAAACTTGTCAGTCATCTTTTATAACTCTATTTATGATATACAAGGAAAATAATATATATATTACTTACTTTTGATAATCAGTAAAGACAGTGATAAAGAAAAGGATAATGTGAATTTTATTAGGACATTTTCTATTTTAAATAATTGTAAGGACAGTAAAAGTCAATACTATTGCTGAAAATGTCAACTTTGTAGACTTCAGAAATTACTAGTAACTAATATTTAAAGAAAAGGGTATTGCCTAGAACGATTTTCTTCTTTATAAGTTTGGTTTTTTTTTGCCAAGGTGAAAAAAAGCAAAATATTCCAGGCACAAGATTTTAGGCATACATTAGTCCAACAGAGCACCAGAAAGTGCTGTAATATATTTACTACTGCTGCTGTTGAGCCCAGCATTGAAATATAGTTCATAGTTTATAGAAAAAAAAAAATCCCGAAATATTACTCTTTCCTAAATGTACATGATTCATGTTGAAGTTATGTGCATGTTGACCCAGCATTTATTTTACAGATTTATTCTTGCTGTTTGCAGAGATTTCTGTAGATAATCACAGTCACTCCCTATTATGGGTGTAAATGAGCACCGCTTTTGCTCAGATGGCACTTCTCCATCGGGTCAGGGAGAGCAGCACAATCACAGAGCCCCTCGGCAGGGCCACAGGGCTCTCTCCAAGGAGGAGGAGAGGGGAGGGAGGGAATAAAGGAAGGCAAATTCAAACTGCTTCACCCAAGGCACCCAGGGAAGGCAATAGGTCCTTCCATAGGGAATGAGAAATCCTTACATTTACACCTTCAGAGATGATAATAAAACCTGGAAACATCATATCTACATCTGCAATGCTGGCTTGCATGGCTTTATGAATTTTATAGTTGTTTTTTAACATTTTTTGGGATAAGGTGGGCAGTCATTTGAGGTTTGTACAGACACACCCAGAGACCTCCTTACATTTTTGCCTATCATTACTGTGATACCTTAATTTGGCTCCATCCACGTGGCAGAGGCCAGGGAATGCTTTATTCTGAGTAGTTTCTGAGAGCGGGAACCAAGACAGGAATGTATTCAAGGTGATCTGAATTTAGACAGATGCTTTATAGTCTTGTTTATACAAAAGGCAAAAAGCACAAAGGACTTTGACAGAGTCTTTGCCAACTTCTTTCCTGGCTCAATCTGCTATAGATCTGCAAAGAGTTTTCTCCATGAGAAAAGTACTCACTTTGGATAGTATCTGTCCATGTTATGTCAGCCAAAGTACGCAGAGTAAATAGTACCAAAGAGTGCCTAGTATTCTTTAGGAAATAGCCCATTTAATCATAATGAAGTAGAATTATTAAGCTTCTTCAAGGAAAATACAGTGCCTATCAAACCTTGAAGATGATGCTCTTTCAATAAATAAATTTAAAAAAAAAAAGTTTGGTCACTGTTTCAAGGGTTTGTTTTTTAAAGTGTGGCTTGTAAAATAACCACAGATTAATGGGAGTTTGGTCACTGCTGTAAGCTGCCAGTCAAAAGCTGTGATTTTGTACTGAAGAAATGGGTCGAGAAAAAAGATATATTATGAAGGTAAAAGTAATTCTCTAAAGGACTGATGGAACAAGTGTAGCTTATTACTTTATTCTTCTATGTTTAAATGCTTTGATTAAGTCTATAAAAGTGTACAGAAGCCTTTTAATTTACACAGTCAAAAATGTCCATTCAAAAATGTGATTACTTAAGAGAAGACTTCAGACACAGATAGGGATTTCCTTTCAAGCTGATCTTTAATTATAAAGGTCAAACCTTTAACATTAAAACACCTGAAGAGCAAGAAACATTCAGTCATTGATTTTGAAGACCCTGACCCTTACCAAGTATCACAGCCCATAGAGGGCATTGACAAAAGTACAATAATAAAAAAAGCTGAAAAGAGATTGTTCAGACTCGTTTTGTGTCTAAATGCAGGGAAAAAACCAAACCAAAACCAAAAAGTCCCACATGAACAAAAAAACCAAAAAAGCCCACTCTGTAGAGCTGACAATAGATTAGATCTCAAACACTATTGGGAATAGCGGAAAAGGGAAATCGTTGTAGCTAAGCTACTATCTTCTAAAAGGCTTTCTTTTTTCCTTTTGGCAGTGATTACTGTGGCTGGATGATATTATGGAAGCACAGTTTCTGTTAATTAGAGTGAGCTAAAAGTTTTTTCAGAGTAACCTGTGTTCTGTTGGAAAATATTGATTAAAAAACACCATGATACTGTAAGAAAGTTTTTCTACTACACTGCAGGACTGCCTACATTCCCAAGCTTGCAGCATCAGCAGTGCAGGATGCACCTGCCCTGCATCCCCCTTCAAGCTGGGAAACCACTTAAAGTCAAGGACGATGTCATGCCTGCTCTGCCAGGACCTCTGAAGTGCCCTTCTCTAATTCATTGCTAGAATTACAGAATCATTATGTTGGAAAAGACCATGAAGAGAGACCAATTGATAGCACTGCCAAGACCACCACTAAGCCATGTCCCTAAGAGCCACACCTGCACGTCTTTTAAATATCTCCAGGGATGGCGACCCTAGCATTTCCCTGGGCAGCCTGTTCAGGACTTGACAACACTTTCCATGAAGAGATTTTTCCTGATATCCAATCTAAACTTGCCCTGGCACAGGCTGAGGCCATTTCCTCTTGTCCTGTTTCACTTGATACCTGGGAGAAGACACCAGCCTCCACCTTGTTATACTTCTTTCAGGCAGTTGTAGAGAGTGATAAGGTCTCCCCTGAGCCTCCTTTTCTCCAGGCTAAATACCCCCAGCTCCCTCAGCCACCTCTCATAGGACTTGTGCTCCAGCCCTGTGGGGTTAAAAGAGTGGGCTGTAGGCAGCCTTGGCCTTGATGGCTTGCGGCTGTGTCCCTGGGAGGAGGGAAGGCCAGCATTGAATGCAGGTGTGGTGATTCCTGTAGAAAGAAGCACGTGAAT
Source organism: Pachycephala philippinensis (assembly GCA_013397055.1). Taxonomy (NCBI): domain Eukaryota; kingdom Metazoa; phylum Chordata; class Aves; order Passeriformes; genus Pachycephala; species Pachycephala philippinensis. Next base: position 141,214 of record VWZT01007245.1, read on the forward strand.
GGCCCAAGAGATGGGTGTAAAAGGCTGTGCTGCAGGATCACAAGGGCAGATATCGAGCTATAGCTCAGCTGATCCCTGCCACTGCCTGCCTCTGCCTAGTGATGCCTGCCCCTCTGCTCTATGCTGGACTTTTTGGACTCTGATATCTGGTGCCCCGTGTTTGTAT
>VWZT01007245.1:141447-161185 GCA_013397055.1 Pachycephala philippinensis
CCGCTGTAGCTCTTGCCCAAGCAAGTCTGGGATTGGACTGCTTTATGGGTGACCGTGCCTCTAAGAGGGATGGTGAGCCGCTGTAGCTCTTGCCCATAAGGTCGGTGAGCCGTTGTAGCTCTTCCCATGCGTGATTACTGCAGATGGTGCCGCAATGTTACACTGCAAACTGTGTTGGCCCTGTGTAAGGCAATATCTGGAACTATGTAGGCCTTTTGCATGCCAACACAGACCCTTCACCACTTCCATTGCCCTTCTCTGGACGTGCTCCAGCACCTCAATGTCTTTCCTGTAGTGACGGGCCCAGGACTGGACGCAGCACTCGAGGTGTGACCTCACCAGTGCTGAGTACAGGAGGACAATCACTGCCCTGATCCTGCTGGCCACAGTACTGCTGATACAGGCCAGGATGCCATTGGCCTTCTTTGCCACCTGGGCATAGACTGGCTCATGTTCATCTGACTGTTGACCAGCACTCCCAGGTTCTTTTCCAATGGGCAGCTTTTCAGCCACTCTGCTCCCAGCCTGTAGCAGTGAGGGGGGTTGTTGGTCCCCAGGTGCAGGACCCACCACTTCGCCGTGTTGAACCTCATACCTTTGACCCCAGCCCATTGATCCAACCAGTCCAGATCCCCCTCTACAGTAGAGGGATCCTAAAGTCAAGCCAAGCAACAATCCTTCCTGCCAGGATCTTTGTTTGAAAATAGGCTAAGAAATTAGCTCAAGCCCTCATCCAAAATTTTTAGGTCCCACTCTGTCTCTTTTTGACTCATTCAACTAGTTTGCTCACAGATTCATTGCATAAAAGGGGATTTTCCCTGTGAAACATGGGTGCAAGCTCCTCTAGTCATATGCATCAGTTGCTAGCTCCATTTTGTTGAGGGATTTAGCTATAGCATTTGGATACACATGGAAAGGGACTTGAGAACTTGACCTGAACCAGCAGCTAAGAGAATTTCTACCTCCTATAATGTGGAAAGTTTAGAGGTTATAAAAATTGGCAAGATCTGAGAAAGCACTGGGCCTGTAACAGGAAAGAAACCATCTAGTCCGTGCTCGGGAACCCTTCAAAACTTTCCAACTTCTGCTGAAGAGTGACAGCACTGTTTTCTGAACCACCTTCAGTCCAACCCCCGACAGGCAACTTTAGGCACACACACCAGCTGCCTTCCTCTTCAGAGGATGCCCATGAGTCTGGCTTGTCTGAAAAATGGGCAGACCTGGACACCCCAGCCCAGGTTCTACAAGATGTGACAGCTGGTTATTGAAACTGAGAATCTGAAAGCAGTAATCAACAGGATTTCAAGAATGTCAGTCTTCACTGCTGAACCCTGAGATTCCTAAGGAAATACAATTTATTGAAAATGTTTCAGAATTTCTTGTATATCCATCACAAGTTTGCCTATCCATGGTTTTAATAATATAGAATTCCTATTTTCATTATATAGTTGACAATACCCAGTGGGAAACCTTTGTTTCATAGTGATAATTAGAAGCTTTGTAATTCAGAGTCTTTTTATGCATACTTTAACACGTGGGTATCTTCAGTTCTGTGAAGTTACATTTGTCACATAAGTGAATCAAAACAATCTAAAAGTTGTCAGTCAATAGAAAAAAAAAAAAATCTTTCATGAGAGGACTGTCCACTGGCACATTCTCAGTGGATGTACTCTACGTCTTCCTCCTGTGTTAACTGGTATCCCGTTACTGAAGGAGAGTCATTTCAGCAGTGTTGATTTTCATAAGAGTGGGCAGAAAAAGGTCTGAGTTCCTTACTTGCATACGATTTACTGTGGGAAGTCATACAACATTCTTTTCTGCACCTTTAGGAAAGGCCTAAATACTTGTTTCTCTAGTTCTGAGACTGTCACCTGAAGGAGATGCCACTTGCAGAAAAAGGCATCCACCTACTGTGGTATCTTCTTCCACATGGCTGATCAAGCTGGGGAAGTTTTTCCCGTGACCCCTGAGAGTCAAGGCTCCCTGAGTCACAGCAGAGCAGGTCCAACTAGGACCAATGAGCTACAAGGCTAAGCAACTGATTGATTACTGTCAGTGATAAGTCACCTGATAATTCTCAGGTGTTCATACAGTCATGATTTAGGTCAGGAATGAGCTGATTTTCCTCATTGCTTCATTGCCACCCTCCAGTTTGTCATGTTTTTTCCTCTAGGACTTTACACCTTCCCATGTCAATAGTTTTCTTCTTGAATCTCTGACAATTCTATCTGTGCTTTGCTTCCAATACCTTATTTGGCTTTAGCATGGACTTTCTCACATTGTAGCAGTGATTGGATCCGCAGAACCAAGCCCGGGACAAATAAACTTGCACCAAATTTGGCTCACAGACCACAAAACTCCTGCGTGGGCGTAACAGGACATTATTTTTTGTAGCATTTGGCCTCTCTTGCATTGAGTGATTTCTCTGGGCATGACACTTGTTGACATATTCTTAGCATGCTTCTCTGGGGAAAAAAACAAAAACAAACAAAAAGAAAATGTTTCCCCCCCTCCCAAGTCAAAGATGTGGAGAAAGTGCTTTGCTTTTTGCCTTACAACTTGTGTCACAGTAAGGTTAATACTTAGGAGCTGGTAGAGGCATTTTGCTTTTCACAGTGGTTGGATCCTAACAGAAAATAAAGGACAAATGCCAGCATTTCTGGCATTGAAATTTCATGGATAGACCTTGAGTCAGTATGATAACAGGGCTCTCAGATCTTTATAAATTGTAGCCTCCATTTTTGTACTCTCTTTTTCCTGAAGGAATTAAGAAAGAGATTAGGTTGAAAAATATTTCAATAAAGAGCTTATGACAGAAGCACCAAAGTCTTACTACTGACGTATCCATTGCAGCCTATGAACTTATGACCAACTCAACATTTATCATGTTTGTCTTCGTGAGCTGTTTCTGTGACTGGCATTGCAGGAAAGCATGTCATTATTAATCAGAAGACAGAAGCATAGATTAATCTGTTTAATGGTAGCACAAAAATGTTTCCTTGGGCTGATTGAAGCCATGTGAATAAGAGGAGAGCACTTTGACTGATGACTCTTAAACAGTTGTTGTTAAGTTTAGTATTTTAGAAACATGGATTTTATGCATGACAATAGAGTGATTAGCAAGGGATCTGCACAGCTTTGAAATACACTTGACAGTGCAATCAAATGGCATGACTGTATCTCATTCAGCTTTAACCTTTGATGTATGTATATTAGCAATGGTATAACTGTCTTAAGGACTGGTTTGGTCAGTACAGCACACCCAGTTAGTCCCAGGAAGCTAAGTCCAGCACACTCTCCTATTGCAACAGTATTTCTGTGGGTATACAACCTAAGTGGTGTAAATCTGTCTCTGATATGCCATGTGCTACAATCACATCTTTGGATTTAAGTTTTACTTGAAGAATGTTGATTAAAATCTTTATAAATACATGAATGTGTTCAATCTCATCCTGCTACCTTAATCATAAAATTGTTCTGAGGGTGGATTAAATTTAAAGCCTGCCTTGCATTGTGTTTTATGGTCATGGTAAAGCAATGTGGTGCTTGTATTCTACTTCTCACTATAATGCTAGATAAGATATTTCTGCTATTATAGTAGGGGACATAATAAACAGCAAAAATCAATTGAGGGGGAGGGGAAGTTGGCTGTTTGTTCCCAAGTGGGAGCATGCTTTGGAATCAGAAAATTGCAGCCATGTAGCCAGTGAGATGATGAAACTATCGGTGCTGAATCACAGCCTTGCCGTTTGCTTTGTACAAGGCACTGAGCACAAAACCAGTAATGCACTCTCCAAGACGTAACTAAAGATTCTTCTCACAAACTGTGCTATCAAAAAACAATTTGTCTGACTGTGTACGCTTGGAAAATAAAATGATCCTGAGCGTTGGAGCCGTGGTACTGCTTCTAGTAGTTTAGTTAGGAATACTCGAGGGACTTCAGTTCTTTCTTTAGCATCTGTATAGTCTTAGACTGAACAAGTTTGCTTTGGCCTCGGCTTCAGTAACTTACTACTGAAATCTTCCCAAGGACAACAGGGTCAGTGCTTCTTGTAAATGAATGTTCCCTGTGGGACCTGTAATGAAGAGACTGTTAACTAATTATCAGTCCGTTTGGAAGGCATTCATTTTTAATTGACCTCAAAGAATTCAAGGAACAAAAGGAATCTGAGCAAAAATTATTTGAATCCGAGGCAAACAAATGACTCAGTTTCTTTCTTGGAGTAGTTGCACAGGTTTATTGGAGTCCACCAGACATAAAAGGTTTTCAAGTTCAATATTCCTTTGATTAAAATTAGGAGAGCTGTGTCTGATGGCAGGATCTGTGTGTTACAGACAGGTTTCCCTCCCTTCCTCCAGCTGTCATTTTCTGTGCAAATATTGCTCCTGTCATCACTTGTCAGGCCAATATTACAATGGAATTAATTTAAAACATAATCTGTTTCCTTTTAGTTTGAGTAGGAAAGTTCAATCTGTGACTTGAATGTCAGGTGCAGTTTTACACAGGCTGCTTGCAGGGCTGTTATACCCCACAGAGAAGATAATTACAAAGTCAGAAAGAGCCTTAGGACTTTTTGGTTAGAGAACAGGGTTTTGTCCAACAAAATGATATTTTAATTTTTGCTATTTGAATATTGCCTGAAATGCTAAAACTCATGTTTCTAATTTATTTTTAACTGCTAAGTAAGTTAATGCAGAAAACATGATAGTGCTGCTTGGGGTTTTTTTCAAATTAAAGATGATTGTTAGTCAAATTCTTCTACAGCACTGTTTTCTCTTAGCAGATGTGTGACAGAATGGTGTAAGTGTATTAGACGAGAATAGCTTTCTCTAATAGAAAATTAATAAAGTGATCATTAAGAGTTTCCCATGCTCCTGATTTCACCAGAGAACTTAAATTGAAAACTTCAAAAAGTAGATATTCAGAAACATGATCACCAATACTGAAAATGATCCAAATCTCAAAACAGTAGGGGTTTTAGGGTTAAAGTTGAATGAGGTTTTCTTTAACTCTATTCATCATGGTTTTTAAATAATCTTTTAAAATAATAAAAAATACAGAAAATTAGGTGGAAAATGTTAATTTAGAAACACAAGTCAAGAGGTTCCAGTCCTTTATAATTGTGAGAGGTAGGAAGTTCTGAAGCACCTAATCGCAGAACCACAGAAGAGCCAACTTTGAATGGTGGCAGATCATCTGCTCTCAGGCACTGTGGGAAAGGGAGCCCAGATGGAGTTAACTAACACCCTGCCCAATCAAATCTTGAAAACCCCCAGCAATGAGGCACCCACCATGTCCCTGGGGAGGTTGTTCCAGTGACTGATTGTTCTCACTTTAAGAAATTTCTTCCTTATGCCAAGATGAAACTTCTCCTGGTGCAGTTTGTATCTTTTGCCCCTTGTCTTGTCCATGTGGCTCCTTGTGAAGAGAGAGCCTCCATCCTCTTTGTGTCTGCCCTTTTAAGTACTGTAATATTGTGACTGGGTCCCTCCTGAGCCTTGCCTTTTTCCATGGGAAAAGACCTGACTCTTTCAATCTTTTTTACATGGCAGGTTCTCCAGTCTTTTGAGCATCTTCATGATGCTCCTTTGGACCCTCTCCAGTCTGTCTGCAGCTTCCTTGAATTGTGGGGACCAGAATGGGGCACAGTGCTGCAGGTGCAGCCTGACAGGCACTGAGTATAGTGGGATGATCATGTCTCTACCTCTGCTAGTAATACCCCTGGGGATGCCATCCCTATCAGATTTACTTCTGCTGCTGCAGAGTGCTGTTGGCTCATGTTTGGCATCCACCAGGAGCCCCCATCCTTTTCAGCAAGGCAGTTCCCCAGCCACACAGGTGTCAAGGGGTACTGGGCACTTTGGCTATTCTGTTCCAGGTGCAGGACTTGATCCTTGTCTTTGTTAAAGTTCATATTGTTAATAAATTCCTCTTCTTTCTCCACAAGTGGCTGAATATGAGCAGGTCTGAAGCAAGTATTTCTAATTTTAAAGAGCACAGCTAATGACAAAGCCAAATCACATTACTCTAACCTGCAGGATGAAGAATGCAGAGCTATCTTCTCTTCTTTTAGGCTCTGTTGATGCATACAAGGTGATCAAGTTTGAAAGCACACCTTTAATTTACCCCTTTTATTAATTAATATTTATTCATTGCTGGATTTGTGAAGCAGGGTGGTGACTGTATTTCTATTCTCCCCAGTCATACAGTTAGCCCTACCATTCTGTGAACAGACCAATATCAGGGTTTTAAATTTGTAATTAGGATAGAAACTATAAAATTTTGACTGCCTAAGAAAGAATTACTTCCAAAATTGCTAAACTTGCAACATGGCCCATAAAAAATTCTGCCTGATGTTAAATATGTTATGTGATAATACTTCAATTTCTAATAATGTAACCAATGCTTGCATCAGGTGTTCAGGAAATCTGGTGGTTAAATTGTTAAGGGTAATGTTATATTCCATAGGGTTTACTGATCCTTTAGACTGTATCTTCTGCAAGTAGTTACCACGCTCAGATCCGTTCAGACGTTTTGATACACGGTAAAAGCATTTATTCAGCTTGAGAGCTGTAAGTTGTGATTTTCTAAAGACTTCTGAGTTTGTAGCATGTTTTAAGGACACCAAACAGCAATACATCTGAATATAAAACAAGAGCTTTATAAATTGCTTTATCACACTTCAAAGCAGCATGCTAGCAGGATTGCCAAATTCAACTGCAAAACTTGCCAATTTGGATCATGTGAAGGCAGGTGTGAGATTACAGCTGTAATAAAACTGAAATTGAATACTAGTAGCTGAATTTGTAGTAGGCAATTGGTTTGATTTATATAACATAAGCCACATGAGGAGAGATATGTAGGTCAGCATCTTCAGCTGGAAACGGTGGTTGGAAGAGTTGTGGTAGGTCACTGGGAATATTGAGTTAATAGCTGTTCAGCCTGGCAGAATGCTGGTGCAGTGTCACTACATTCATGTCCAACTTGTTTGGGGAGACACCATTTGCCACAAGAAAAAATTAGTCAGTTATAACCAATGCCACTTGTGCCATAAAAATCATTGCTAAAATTAGCATAAGAACCTAGACCATATGGAGTTTCCCAGGGCAAGAACTGGTACATTAGTTATGAGCACATTTTCAGCCTGCAAAATACTTGAGGTGTGTAAATACACAAATTAATGATTAAATTCCTTCTATGGTAATAGAACAATGTTTTACAAAATGCGAATGGTAAATGATCCAATTCAAGAAATCAGAGGAAGCACAATCAAATTAGCCTGCAGAGTTATTTCCAATCCAAATAGCCTTTTAGGTCACAGATTTGCACAAAAGAAGAAAAAAAGTCCAAAATAAAGCACACACCCCTTAATTAAAAATATCCAAACCAACCAAAAAAACCCAAAACAAACCACAACAACAACAAAAAAAAAAAAAAAAAAAAAACCCAAAAAACAAAGCCCCTGCTCTCGTGTTGAGAAAATTTTTTTTTTTTTTTTTTTTTTTTTTTTTCTCACAAGGAGTGAACGAATGACCTGGCAATTTTAACATTAGTTGGAGGTTTGATAAGAACAAGCATAAAATCAGAACCATGCTTTTAAAAAGCAAAATAAGATTAAGCATACAGAAATTGCTTTGTTAGAGGGTTTCCATTTGCCATTCCCAGGAAAACACATGAGCTTTTATCCAAGTTGTGAGCCTCTCTAAACTGCAGCCGGTCACGGTCAGTATAAACATTACAGGACTTATGAGCTAAAATTTCTAAAAGCTTCATTTTTACAAAATATATTTGACCATCTTAGGCATACAAGGACTCCATTGGCGTGGACCAATGGAAAATGCTTTTGCTTTTGCTTTGTCTGTAGTCTGACTTGATCCTCCAGTGCAGGAAAGAGAAGGAAGCAAAAATCTCGAAACAGAATATGAAGAGTAGCACAATATTTCCATTTTTATTTCTTTCTACAGAAATGCAGGGAGTATATGGTCAGGGAGGAGAGAAGGACTAGAAACGTGTTTTGAAAAAAGGTTCATTATTGTGCAGCAAAGTTTTTGTGATGATGGTGGGTGGCTAATATAGATGATTTAGAAAGACATTTTTGGGAGAAAAAGGCAATGAGGTAATGTAGAAGTTGTGAGTGTTTCTGATAAATGTGAGTTGCAGACTTCTGTGGTCAAGAGCCTCATGAATGAAGGAATAACCAGTGAATTAAAAGGAAGAAACTTAATGAAAATACATGTATAAGAAAACAATGCAGTAGGAATCTGAATGAGTTTGTAGCAGCCAAAGTGAGAGATAATTTTTGTAGCAAAGACTCCAAATTAATAAGAGAAAGAAAAAAATTACTATTCCTGCAAAAATGACTGTTCAATAGAATTTAATGTGCCATAATACTCAGCATAATACAGTGTTTAAAAAAATTTAGACCCATGACTGTTACCTACTAAGCACAGTGCCTTGATGATTACTGTTAGTCCAGCTTATAGCCTGACAGTTCTGAAAAACAGAGCCAGACAGAAAAGAAAAAGAACTTCAGATGAAGAAAGAAAACTGAATTTTATAAAAATTCTTGGTTGCAATGGCACTAGAGGACATTATCATAATAGAAAGCATAAACTACCACTCTGACTGGAACTGGGAAAGTAGGTATTTTCAATAAGGAAAAAAACCCTGGATTTGTTGAGGAAAGGGGCAGACATTATGGATGGGCTATTTTTTATTTAATCAAGGACACAGCACTGCTTCTAATGACACAATATTTCAGCTTTACTTGTCTTTCTGACATCTAATAAAAACTCACATTACTGTTACTGAAATAACCTTTATTGTTTCTTATGGTACCTCCCTTACCTGTTGAATAGTTGCAGTTTAATGTGACAGAGATGTAGAGGGTAAGGCAAACATTAGTTTGCCACTATCTTTTATGTTTGACAGCAGCTGGCTCACGAGTCCCTGTATGTGTTGTTTATGGCTTGGGTGTGTGACTTTGAGGATGGAGAGGAATTAATTTCTTGTGATGGGAGGGTGTAGCAGACATGGGAAGAAATCCTTACAATATTTTGATGGTCATGGGATATAATTTTTCCCCAGGTTTATACTAACTTTTGTATCATGATGCATTTGGACATGACTGGGATTTGTAGGTAGTACTGCCAAACAGTAACTGATAGTAATGAAATGGTCCTTTCTGAAGATGTATAGCTGTGAGCTTTTAAAAAGTCTTGAGGCTGCTAAAAGAAACCTCATGGCATTATAGTTTATATATTATGAACTCTTGCAGAAAAAACAAATTAAGATGGGGGTGAGGAGTCAGGGTTGAGGAATGACTGAATTTCAAATTAAAAGACTTCATTCGAGAGCTGAAACATAAATTGGAATAAGGTGAGGGCAAACTCAAGACAGTGTTTATTCTAAGCATGTGCAAACCTCTTTTTGATGCTGTCTTCAAAATGATGCAGCAGCTAAATGTATTATACCCCTGGGAAGCATAAAACTTAGGGCCTGGTTCTCCTCACTACATAATAAGAATGGTGAAAAGCAGCCTTAAAGTACATATAAATTGCATTTAAGTATTCTTTATGGCTCAGCAGTGGAAGAAAGGAGCCTCAATATAAATGAGAATCAGGTCTCCAGTATTTATTTAACCCTTGGGCTTTGTATATCATTTTATTTGCACCTTTAAGAGATTTGCAGAGGGATTTTAAATCAGGATTTGGTGTACAGAAAGCTAAATGTTTTCATTGCCTTACAAGTAACTTTAATCATACAGGCAGATCATTCTCTTTATTTCTCAAGAGGAAATGGTAGAATTTTCTGCCTTTGTACAAACCAAGCTAAATGTTTCTGACACCCTTAGTACAGTGTCAATTGGAAATTCACATTTCATGTAATAACAGACCATTTTAATTTCATGAGCTGAAGAATTGGTTTCCACTTGCAAATTGTACTGAAGAAAGCAATATTGTCAGAAGAACTGGCAGAGTGCTTCAAGAGATAAATCTATTGAATTAAATAAGAGGCTTTCATTACCTTTTACATTGCGTTTCCATATAACATAAGCATTAATTAAACTCTTCATTGCTTTCTCCTATTCAACAGAGCACTTGCTCAGTCTGACAAGAAATGCTGCCCCAGAAAACATGTGGCACCCAAATACAATCATTAAAATACACTTAAGCAGAAGGGAAGGAAGGGGAGAAGGGAAGAATGTTTTGGTGCACTTGGGCAAGTGGGACCTGTCTACAGAAATGCATAATTTCTGTTCTTCAGGTTTTGACAGCAAATGCATAATTTCTGTTTTTCAAATTTTAAGTATGTTTCAGTAAATGTGGAAGTCTTCTTCAGCGTGGGAGAACACTTTTGGTGTGAGACAGTTTTACTTCTTGAAGTATCAAAACAGCTCTGCAAAGTGTGTCTCCTCTCCCTCCCCTGTGAGGAATACCCAGCTACAGCAAAGTTGTTGATACAAATTCAAGATGTTCCCTGTCAGGCTCTTTAAGTCAAGCCTTAAAGAGCTCGCTGGGTAGCCCACCCAAACCGAAGAGCCATCATGTATATTTGGTTCTGGCACGTTTCTATCCATATTCAGATATTTCTAATTCCTTCTTTTCTTGTGATTCCAGGGGAACATTTGAGAATCTGCCCTCAGGAATATACATGCTGCACCTCAGAAATGGAGGACAAGTTAAGCCAACAGAGCAAACTGGAGTTTGAAAACTTAGTGGAGGAGACAAGTCACTTTGTACGCACGACTTTCGTATCCCGGCACAAGAAGTTTGACGGTAGGCTGGGTATAATTTACTTATTTTCAAGGTCATGGGATTTAAAAGCCAGTTATCCATAATAAATTCCAATGTTCTTTTCTTTACAATTAGATATCACATTTGCAGTTGTCAGTTTGGCTAAGATAAGGGTTAATATACAGCTGGTATGCTTATCAGCCTTGTGAGTATTGCCTTTAATTACAATGACATCAAGAATCAGACTGTTAAGTGCCTGCAGGCTTGGCTAATGTTGAAAAAAGAGATTAGATATGCATAAAGAGGTTTATAATTTTTGTCTCCTAGTTTCAAATGCAAAATTTAGGTTTGTAATTATGTTCACTCTTGCAAGATGAACTGTGGATCTCCCCTGATTTTTGTTATTGCAGAGCAGTATTTGTGTAGTCTGCCTTTTTATGGCCTTAAGGCTGTTGTTTTTTCCTGCATGATTTTCTTGTGATGCACAGAGGCTCTAAGAGGGTTTCTGGCTTCCAAACACTAAGGCCTCAAATTGTGTTTGAGAGGGATTATCATACAAACCACTTAAGCAGTATTGAACACGTCTTTTCTGTCTAGAAAGAACTGGCAAGAACAGTTTGGGGGTTTTATTTCCTTGTGATCAGCCTTTATAAGATCTTTGCAAGATCAAGGTTACGATGTCACAATTTGCTAAATGCTTGTCTTTGATAACGAACATTAAGCTGTTTTTATGGCTGTGTCCCTATTTTCAAGTCGTGGTTTTATCTAAATACGAAATCTGTATTTGTGTTGAAAGTGTCACCCTGAGCATTTCTGCGTATGTGTAAGTTGAAAAGGATCTGGCATTAAGAGGTGTAAATCAGCATTGCAGAGAGGATTGCAAAGCTGCATGCAGGTGAAAAAAACCTGCTAATAGGTGGTGTAAAGCTGGCTAACCCCAGGTAATGGGTCACATGCACACACTTAGGAGAATGGTGGAAATGTTATCTCTGAAATTGGAAGCTTGCTTCAAAACTCTTAGGTCTCATTCAGAAAGAAGTGAAGATGTCTCTAACTCCTTAGGGTAATTCTGTATTATTATCCAGTTAAAGATTTTTTTTTTCTAATATTGATTCACTCAATATGACACAGAAGAAAAAATGAATTATAAAAAAAGGGAATGGAAAATGTGTAATATGAGGACGAGCTGGAGGAAAGTCCCTAGCAGCAGATCAGATGCTAATGTAATTTAGAGAGTGTCCTTGGAAGGTGGGGATGACCACACTGCTCTGAATTGTGATGACTTCCCTTTTTGTTGTGAAATGGGAATTTTTTGTGTAGTGGATTTTAAAAAATTTACTTGTCTTCAAAGGATCTAAAAAAAATCCGGAAGTTGTGTGTAGTATTACAAGATGAGTGTGCAAGCAGAACAGACATTTCAAACCATCTATGGCATGTACAGGGCTTTTTTTTTCTAGAAGGAAACCAGGGTGATTGCTGGTGTTCAGTGACCATGCAGCACACTGAAAACGCTGGGCTCATTGACCACAGAGCTCAGACAGCACTTTGCTAGTTCTTTGGCAATTTCAGGCTTTTCTGTATTGCACTGAACTTAAGGACATTATGGATTTTTCAGCAATCTGAAATTCTGTGTCTTAATACTGATGGTAAGATACAGCTGAAAGTTACCGATTGGTTGTAAATACTCTGCTCTTGGATCTGCTCCACAGAAACTTGGAATAAAAGACTAAGTCGTTTCTTCTATCTTCTTATTGATGTTTTAAAGGGAATTTGCAATGTGACATCTTATCAGAGAGCATTTGAACTTTGTGTATGCTTTCAGGGGTTCAATGCTATTCTAAAGCTATTCAAAATTTGTTCACTTGTGTGGAAAAACTGCTTCTTTCTAGAAGGGCAAAGACATTAATGGAAAAATATATTCACCTAATAGACTTCCAGTGTAAAATCAGCTAGATTTCTTGCAGTTTCAAATAGGATGATGCTTTTCAGTATAAAGCAATATAAAGATTGATAGCTAATGTCCATGTTTTAACTGTTTGGGTATTATCTATTTTTGTTGTTGTTTTTGTAATTTGGTACTGTGATTGCTCAAAGGAATTCTGATACATGATTCTGCCATTTAATGCTAGTACACCAAAAATAACAAAACAGATACAGCCAATTGTGGTGATTTTATGGAAGTTTTGCATAGTACCTGTGTTTGTCAAGAGCAGCATATGTAAGCAATAAAAGAATAGATGAATACCTAAGTAATGTTGAGGTAGATATCAGCATTGCTCCCTTGAGGAGTTAATTTAAGCTATAGTCGCTGCCAAGCTCTTTTTCATTCAGACATTCATATAATTTTGAAAGCTCTTGAAAGGACATCAAAGGGATATCTTGTAGATTTTACAGGGGGTTTTTTTATGCTGTACTAGACATCTTAGGGTAATGCTAAGTTTTGCAAGATAAGAGTTTTTAGAGATATGTGAACTGTATTGAATTTTGATCTGACCTTCATCAGCCTTGTCTTTCTTATTGTTTTCTGCCCCACAACTGTACACTTAAGCTTAGATAGAATGGTGTTGTGATTTCCATTTTGAGAGGCAATTTGAGATCTGTTTTCCTTTTCAGGACTTTTTTCCATTATTCCTATTAATGATCTAATCTAAAAGGAAACTTAATCTGCTGTAACTTGAACATTGTCTCTTTAGCCTCTGGTGAGATAAACATTCTTACACAGAATCACAGAATCCGAGAATGGTTGAGATGTGATGGGGGTGTCTTTGTCAAACCTCTTTCTCCAAGCATGTTCAGCTATCACAGGATGCCCAGGATCGTGTGCAGCTGCATTTTTAATATCTCCAAGGATAGAGACTGCACAGCATCTTTGGGCAACTTGTGCCAGTGTTTGACCATCCTCACAATAGTGTTTTCTTGTGTTTACATGGAATTTTCTGATATATTTTGTTTTTCCTAGTTTGTACCCATTGCTTCTTGTCCTGTCACTGGGCTATATATCCCCCCACTAGATAGTTATGCACATTGATGAGATCCCCTGAGACTTTTCTTCTCTGGGCTCTCTCTGCCTCTGCTTCTAGAATAGGTAGTCTAGATAGTCCAATCTCCTCATCATCTTACTGCCCCTTGCTTGGATTGCATCGGTGTGTCCATATCTCTCTTGTACTGGGGAGGGTGGATCTGTACCTAACTCTCCATGTGCAGCCTTATCAGTGCTGAGCTGAGATGAAGATTCCTCATCCTGCTGGCAATGTTCCTACATAATTCCTATGTCAGTTTTATATTTCATTTCAGCTGAAGTGCAGTATTTCCAAATCTCTACAAGAACTAAATTTCTGTAATAACTAAAAGCAATAGAAGCTAAAGATGAAATTTGTAACAGAGAACTTTAGAAATTACTAAGTGATTTGGAATCAGCTATGATCAGAAAAAATTATACCTTTCTTTTAACTGCCAATCAGTTCTTGCACCCTAAAGCCCTTTCTAATCTTTCATTTCTTATTCATTTGTACTCCACATTTCTAAAGGGCTGTCACTGTGTTGGGACTTTCAACTGCTCCATTCTTCTAGACTCATTTACTTCTCATAGTATATGAGGGTCAGTGATGTCTCAGAACAAAAGATCTGACAATATAATTTTTCATTCAGTTTCCATGTTCTAGACCAGTGGTGTGCATTAGCATAAGTCACTACACAACAAAATGCTAGCTGCTAGTTGTTTCTTGGCTGAGCATTATGTGCAGATGTTTACATCTGTAATATGTACATCTGCATATTTGTCATTGCATTGACATACTGGATGGTGATTTCAAGCAAAAATCAGTATCTGGAATTTCACTAATAGGTGCATGAGGATCCATAGAATCTTCTTCTAAGAATCTTGCCAAATAATAAAGCCTTGAAATGAGAAAAGTTCCTGTGAAACAAGTGCTCAATGGTCCTAGCAAAGAGTGCAATAGCTGTTTCAGCAATGGGACACACAAACCCTTCCAAACACTAGGAAAAGGAACAAAAAGCCTTTCCAGCAGATAGGAAACACACAGGAAGTGAAGAATTCCAGCAGGTACAAATTTTTCTCTTACCTCAAGCTTTGTGTAAGACTAACCCATATAAGCAGACACGTAATGATCAGCTGTTTCCTATTCCTAACAACAGACAAGTAATCATGCTCCAGTTCTTGGACCTCCACTGTATACCTCAAAGCAGCTTAAAATATATTATGCTCCCAGTGTAGCTGTAATAGTATCATCTTATTATCACCAATTCCCTTGCATAGTGACATTGCTGAGCAGCTGTTTCACACACAAGCCAATTTCTTTTAAGTATTGCTCCATCAGCAGCTGAAACCAGCCCGGCCGGAAGGTTTTGTCATGAATGTTAATGAGGAGACAAGTAGCTGTTCAGTGACATTTTCTCACTAATCCTTTGAATAAGAATAGGAAAAAAATATAACAAAGAGTTTTAATTAAAGCTAAATAGATCTGAACCTGATAAAAGACACACTATCTCCTCATTCTCATTAAAAATTACAGTAGCAGTCTTAGCAGTAGTGTTAAAAATGAACGAATGTCTAAGAATAGCTATCATGAACTTGAATGGATATGGATAGCCTTCAGCAGAATGTGTGAGGCATGATGCCTTTTAAGGAAAATAACCTGAACAGCCTAAGGACCAATCTGCAGCTGCATTGATCTATCATACAGTGTCATCATTCCCCGTGCTCCTTTCCTTTGCAGTCTAGGAGAACAGTGATCCATACCCATTAGTGCTGCTCATATATCTTACAGTCATTATCAGCAGTAGTGGTGTAAATTACAGGGCAGCAAAGAAAGTTTCACAGATGATCTCCTAAAATAATACCTGCAAGAATAGCTAACATCCCAGACACCCTGTATTCCCTTTTCTTGCACACTTAATGAAAGAACTTGGAGAAAGATAGCAGGTTTGAATCTTTCCTTGATGCTAGAACTGAAAAAAATATGTTTTGTGAAGCTGGTTTCTAACAAAGTAAGAACTTTTCAAAGAGAGGAACTATTATAGCCATTTATAACTGTCTCGTTAAACTTGGCCAAAAAAAAAGGTGTGAAAAGTGAACTAAGGGAGGTGCTTGAAGTTGAAATACACTGAAGTTCGGTTGCATGGCCAGTGTAAGTCTCCTGCCCTCTGCTCCCTCTTGCTCCTATTCTTGCTGCCCAGCTTGCCAGCCTGCCTTGAGCATTAGCTCATGCCTGTAGGCTCCCTGACCTCTGTGGATTTCTGCAGAAGACAGGGAATACAGCAACACAGAAGGCCACTTGTACACTGGTGCTGTCGTGGTCAGCAGATGGACTTCCAGCAGGATATTTATTTAGTGGTTTGCTTTTCATGCATCCAAAGCGAAAGGGCATGGTTTCCACATGAAAATTTTTGGCTTGGTTGTTTGGTTTCTGGAAGCAGGAAGTCATAGAGGTCTGCCTTTTCCACAGACCTAGTTGGGAGGCAGGAAGCTTCTCTGGAGTGTGGGAAAGTCAAATAGATATATTATTCTAGTGCTGCCATGTCTGAGGCAGCATGTAGGCTACACCATACCAAAGCTGGGTTACCAGATATTTTGGGGCTTTGGTCTGGGTAAGATGGTGGTGGTTTAGTTTGTTTGTTTGTTTTTTTTTTTTTTTTCACTTTTTTTCTTTTACAAGATTTCAGTGTTGCTTTGCAACATGCTTCATATCAAATGCAAAATCCATTGCAGGACAGGTGGATTTTTAAAATCCACAACTGCTTGGCTGTAACGGTGCTAGCAGGGCCACAGTTTACGTATAATTCATCTACTGGTTTCACACACTACATAACTTCTGTGTTTGCCAAAATGCAGACCTTAGAGCAACTAGAAGCCTTAAAAATATGCAATGTCTGTTGACTTGTAGCATGTAATGGCTTGCAAGCCTTCATTGGACATCTGGCACAAGTTTCTAAGCGTTAAAGAGATTTTTAATAAGAGATGCCACACCTTGAATTTGACAGGAAACACTAACTTAAAAATAAAATATTCTACACCTGATAAAAATCCTATCAGAGCTGATAATAGTCTAAGAGAAACCCCTATTGCCTGCAAACAATTTTAGGCTCTAATCCTGTAGGATTTGCCTTGAGATTACTGTTTATCAGTTTTACATATTATGTCAAAAATGGTGAACTACATTAAAGCTATTTTTTTTGTTTGTTTGTTTAATTAACCAAAAGAGGAGAGGTGGCAAGCCTATGAAACTTGGATAGGAATGACTGGCCTAGTAATAAGAACAGTTTCCAGTCAGGGATGCAAATTCCTGTAACCTGGCCAAGTCCGGTACTGAAAGGCTGGAGAATGGGTGTCTCCCGCACACTCCCTGCAGTTGGAAGTGCACTTTGTGCATTGGGATGGGCTCTGCTCTTCCTCAGTTTCCCTTGCTAAGTGCAGCTGGTCAGAGGAGCAGCAATTTTCTAACCAGCTGCATCAAGTTTGTGAAACTGCGAAGCAAAGGAGAAGCTGCTACCCTGAGCTGGAGTGGGCATCACCCACTCTCAAATACGTCTTGTTAGAAAGCATGTTGTCCAGGTATAGCCAAACCCAAACAGGCTTTGAGAGGGCAGGGATACACTGTTTTTCCCATGCAACAGAAAGCAGAATTTGCCTTGCTGACAATTAGATGTCCATGATATGGAGTGTTCCTGTAGGTTCATGTCCATGATATGGTGTGTTCCCTCAGTAGTCAACAGGGAATGAGACGTGCAGGTCACGTTAGTGTGAAGTTTACACCTCAAACAGGTCTGGAAAAATCTTTCCCTGGAGTACTTATTTCTCTGTATGGATTAGAAAGGTTATTTAGATATGACAGAGATGCCTATACTTTGGACTTACGTGTACATTTGTTCAGATAAATTTCACCCCAAGGAACAGAATAAAGGAGTGAAACATCTAAAACACTTTTGATACTCTCTTTTGTGCTATGTTTGCCTCTTTTGCAGAAGTCATCCTCTTTTTTTTTTTTTTAATACAGTATTTTGTAGGGAAAAAGACGTTTAAAATATTGAGGCAGGCAGGCAGGCACTATAGAGGTCAGTTATTATCTTATGTTGGTTGAAAAAAACACTATCCTGTTGAATTCAAATGGCATTTAATCTTCAGTAAAGCACTGAACAGTGTGTGGTTTTAATATTTTATGATGAAAATTGTTTTCTAAGTGTCCAATCCTTAAAAATCCTTAAAAAACACGTAAGTAAAATTACTGATTTACAATTACTAAAACCCCAGCTATTAAAGATGTTTCATAAGCATATGGACAGGAATAGAATTAATAATGGACTCAGCCTGAAATCCATAATACTGATGTCTTCTTGCAATTGTTCATCGGAGGCTCTTGCCCATACCTGATTCTTACTCTGATGGTAGGTGCTTACCTGTCACACAGCAAGGACAAAACCATGCTGTGAGAATCAAAAATAGGGACTTTATATAAAACCCAAATTATGAAAAAAGGATGTTTGTACATATTGTCAGCACTTTGGATAATAGGAACTGTAGCCTTATAATTTCTCATTTGTTGTCCTCAACCCTCATTAAATGAAGAAATACTATTTTTTAGATTAATCCCTTGACTGTAATAAACAGGCATTGTTATCTTTTTGCTGACCTTCTTTCCCTAATTCTTTTGCCTGTGTGTCCAAACAACTGGGAAATTAAAAGGAAGCTTAGTATATCATGAAAAGGTTCCTGTAATACTGAAAAATGATTTAATGAATCTCTGTCCCTGTTCCTCTGCTTATCTAAAAGACCTTTTAGAGTTTATTTTAAATTAAAGTTTCCTTTTTTTTTTTTCCTTTTACCTCTGCTCTGTGGTTTACCAGAAAAAGATGGAAGTGGATCTTTTTCTGGGAGGAATGTCTAGGAGGACCATCACTTTTTCTGGGAAGGGTATTTCTGGAAGGAGAGTCACTTTCTGGGAGGACTGTCACTTTCAGCAGTAAGATGGGGACAGAAGGGAGCCATATGCCTAAATGCCTGTGTGCCATAAGAATACTTTTAGGCATATGAAGGTCCACTTATGCTATACATAGTGGCAACTATGAAAATTGGATATATAAATCAGAGCTACCAGATATTCAAGAAGAAGATAGGAAAGATGTGGCACAGAGGTATTGCTTCTCAAGTCTTCCCCACTTGCTTTACATTAGCTCTCATTCTGCACCAACAGCTGAGAGGTAAAAATAAGCATATTCTGCTGAGACTCCCAGGGTACAATCTCTCTTGTCTGTGTGGGTGCTGGTAGAAAGCAGCAGCCATCGTTCTTTGTGTGGGCAGCCCCTCTGGGTGCTGGTGAGGGCTGGCAAAGCTGGTTAGTGTAACACCACAGTCACCACCGGGCTGGTGTTAAATGTGACACCACCGGGAGGAGCGCAGTTTCTGCTGGCCAGGCTGCCTCAGGCAAAATAAACACAGATCACCAAGACACAAACCCCATTAGATTATCTGTACTGGAGTATTTCTTGCTTGTTTTACTGTGCATGAACATTCAGGTGTTGTTTCTGAAATCTTTGAACTTAAAACAAGGCATGGCACTGATATTATTGAAATGTTCCAGTTTTCCTAAATACCTTGAAAAGCTGAATTTCAATGATTCTCCATAATGGGTTCTTTGTGGCTTATTTTTCTGAATATTTCTGATACAGTTCCCACTAGGAATCTTTATTTACAACTTCCCCATCTTTTCAAAGTTATACTTAAATGGTTTTGCTTAATGTGTTTATTGTATATGCATCACATGTTTACTCTGAGATGTGTATATATTGGTTTGTAAGCTTTATCAGAAATGAAGTCTTTCATTTTCTTCTAGTTGTAACCCGTGTGCTTTATGCATTCAGAATGACATAGCACTGAAATGTCAAGTGTTTCAGCAGTGCACAGGTCAGTTTTCTGTCATTAACAGCAGATATTGCAAGGGCAAAGTATAGAGCAAGAGATGAACTGGCAAAGGGGGTGTGGGGAGGG
>VWZT01007245.1:161196-187561 GCA_013397055.1 Pachycephala philippinensis
CTGGCAAAGGGGGTGTGGGGAGGGAGGGAGGGAGGGAGGGAGAGGTCCAAAAATACTGTGTCATGAGCTATCTGTTAAACTATAATCATGTAAAGAACAGTATATGGCTTACAGGAACAATCTGAGAGGGGTAATGATGCAGCTTCTGTGGAAGAGTCTTCAGATGGTGGAGAGACAGATAGTGGACACCATTACTGCTTGAAGTCTGCTTTGAATCTATACCAAGACTTATAATAAAAAGAAAACCAAACCTTAAGGCCTGAAATATACCTTCTTTAATATATGGCAAGTTCTTAATTTAACATTCCTGGGTGAAATTATTTACTGTAAGTTGATACTTCTTTGGTGTTATCATGGGAGCATCTAGAAGCCATTCACTATTCCTGAGTTAGGAGATTCACCAACTCACAGCTAAAAGGCTGTCCTTGCTCTTGAAGAGCTACACTCATAGTGAAAACATTAGACATATGTAAAGCTGGAAGGAGGTGAAAACAACTCATTTCAGAAATGTAGGACATCTTCAGTCAATGAAATCTCAGCAAGATCATGGCCAGGAAAAGGCGACAGCAGGTACTTGTTGAATACTTACATCAGTGAGTGGGTACAACGTATGCGAATTAATTTTTACCCTGATAAGAGCAACTGGTTTGCACAGGTGCTAAAACTGTGCTGAGGAAATCAATTCTGTTGTTATCTCCTTTTTCCTTCTTTTGACATTGAAGCAGTTTCACAGGGGTGTGCAGCTTAAGGAAGGCATCAATTTATACAAGCTTGTTGTATAAAAGTTGAATCAAAGTTTGGTAGGTGGAAGACAAGGTGATTTCTGCTTGATGTGGACTAGTTTTTGGAGCATGTAAAATCTCTTAAGGGGAAAAATGCAACAACCTTTCAAAGCATAACAAGAAATGAATGCATGTGAGGGTATGCAGACTAGGAAATGTACTGTTTTCTTAGAGCAATTAGCTATTAAGACTAAGCAAATATAGATAATCTGGGTTGTTTAATTTTCAAAAGCTGGGAACAATATTTGAAGAAAACACCTTGTTTCAATCCCCACAAAGCAAGAAGCAAGATTTGAAGCTGAAATATGTATTTCATGTCAACAAAATACTATACAGATTTGTTTTTGAATTTCAGTAAAATTAGATATTTTGAAATATTTCAAATTAATGCTAAAAGTTATTTTCAGCTGAAAAACCCAACATGTTGCAATTAAAAATGAAGAAACAGCTTATTTCCAAATCTTTTCCAATAGTATTTTTTATGGTACAGTGAAGTTCTCTGCATTTGTGGAAAACATCAGCACCGCATTTTTAATTTTTACAAGTTGCTGATGTTAACACTTGGTCAACTTTACAAGCAAATCTGAAACACTCCCAAGAAAGCAGTGTTTGTTTCAGTATCTACTGCTGTATATATCTCCATAACTTTCCTGGCACTCCGACAAGTAAATAACAAATTAATTGAATCTCTCATTAAATAACTTGCAGGGGAAACCTTGTCTCACCTTCTCAAGTGCATGAAGAAGTTTCAGTACAGGCCATGAGCTGAAGAAGCTTTTAGGCTATGAGGAACGGATCCCAGAGCCCCAGATATCTCAGGATCATTTTTGGGCTCTACCCAAGCCTAGCTAGCTGGGATCTGCTGCCTAGTGAACTACAGCAAGTGGAGAGCTACAGCTTTAAAATTACTCTGCTTCTTAGTTCAATGCCCAGAGACATCCTTTTCCTACATGAAGTCGATGTTTGGAATTCAGCTTCCTGTTTTCATACCAAAGCATACGTGATATGACATTTTAAAAGGCCAATGTGTACTTGTAAGCATATTGGTATTCAGCTTCTAAAAGTTGTGATTTATTTATTCACACATTGAATTTTAAGTCTAACTAAATGTATAGCGGCTGAACCATTCTAATCTAATTGTATATCAATGAGAAGTTAAATATCAAGTGATCACTAAGGAAGTTTAAATTAAGAATTTATTAGATTGGAAATTACCCTACAGCAGACTTTTCTACCCCTCACATTTTATAGCATCACACTCCTTGAGTAAATATGGCCATATCTTTAATATTTTTTGCAGTTTCAGTGTCATGTGATCTCCATATGGATGGTATCATTGGATCAGGACCTGTCTGCATACCCTTGTACAACAACGTCTTTTTATGCCAAAACAAAATATGATGAAAATAAGAGAGATTTTGGAAAATGAAAGAGAACTGGAAAGAAGTTTCCAAATGGCTCTTCAGCAATGCTCCTTGTGGAAGGAAGGAAGGTACTACTGGTCTCAGGAATCGGAGTGTACCTGAATTCTCTTTTTCTCTATTTTTACATAGTTCTTTGAAAGGAAAAAAAAATATTACATTTTGTTCAAAGTAATAATCAACCAGTTCTAACAACAGAGCCAGAGACAGTGCTGTACATGCCACGATAATATCATGCTTAACTGTTCAAAGGGAACCCTAAAAGCATAGTGATTTATTTGGATTTTATGGCATCTTACATTCCTGCATTCTCTTCCTTAATGTGACTGGCTTTTTGAACTGCTTTCTTTCATATGCATGGAAATCCACGTCTACATAAAACTAGAGAAATCCTTGTTCTCTTCTTAGCCCAAGGATAAGTCTGTGCTGGGCCTAAGGATATGCAAGCTTAATGCCAGGACTTTGCATGGGGATCAACTGCATTTTCAGCTAATGCATAAAATAAAATGCAACAAGCCAAAGCAATGTTGTGCCCACCGTTTACAAAAAAAGCCCTTTGAAATGAAACTCCTTACCTTCACCTTCACCTGGGCTATGCTCTTGATTTATGTAGCTGTGTTGCTGAGAGATGTGTTTTTCTAGCGTGATCTGGTTTTCTACTTACGCATCAGTAAGTTGCTTGCTGAAACTTTATCACTGTTGCAGTGCTGTGCCTAGGAGGAAATGGTTTTGTTCATCTGTTTCTAAAGAGGTGCCTGGAAGAAGAGTGATTCAAAAGAGGGAGGGAAGTTCAGAGGTGAGAAAAGGACAGATGAGAACTGACTATAATTTTATAGTGGCCTTAGTCCCATGAAAGGATAGGTAAATGTTGAAACCTGAAGGCCACCTCAGCAAAGGTCTCTCACTGGGCAATCCACAGGGCTTCACTGCCATTGCAGTGGATTTATTTGTTTGTAGGGATTTATTTGTTGAAAGTTGCAGGATCTGGTGAATCGTCTAAAGGTATGAACAGGAGTAGGTGGCTGTTGCCTGAGGATTGTTTACCAGCAGGGAGTTTTAGTTGTTGTGGGATATTATCTAGGACATAAATCTGCACTCCTCCTGGCACCTGCTTTTCCTCTTCAAGTCAGAAGAGACTTCAGAATGCAAGGAGTATCTGTAATAAGGCCTTCAAATGCACAGCTTGAAAGGAAATTATCTCAGCACAGCATAAAGACAATAGCACTTCCCTGGTTTGACTGAAATTTCTAAATGTCTTAATCTCCTTAATTTGCATCTCTAATGATGCTTGTTTTTGCAAATTTCCCTAAATAGAAACTGTGTTACTAAGCAGACTGACAATGTCCTTATTGATAATCTGTATTGTATTTATTTATTTACTTCTTTAAGCATAGCTAGGAAAGCTATAATCCATATTTAATTTTGGAATAGCAGTGATGTGAGAGGCTTTTTTATGTAATCTCTGGAATAAAAACATATACAACATTGGGGGGAAAGACGACAGAGAACCAGTGACCATTTACAGGGATGATCTGTGCATCCCTAGTGCAGAGGTGTAGTTGTGCAAAACAAGGTATCCCTGGACAGGGGATTGGCAGTTCTCAAATTAAGACTCAGGTGCTATTGCTTGTGAGTTTGTGCAGTGCTGTTCGTTTTACATAAGGAGATAAATATTGATCTTTCATTTTTAGTATTGTATCATTGCTAGACATACAGGTAGCAAGGTAATTTTCTGATGGCTAAAGGCTGCACAGATAAAAGGGATAAACAAGGCGTCTTTGTAATGGGTACATTTTTAGATGAAAATATTAGAAGTAGTTTAAAATAACAAACTGCCAATGAAAAGGGAAAAAAATAAAATTATTTCTGCTTGCATAGATTTATAAGATACTGCCTGAAGTTACTCTTGTTTGAACCAATAACCTTTGTTTTTCTTGCCTAATACTTGTGTAGAGTTTTTGAAAATTCTTTTTAAAATCTCCCTTTGCTCCTCAGACCTGATATTGAAATTTCCTTCATTAATATGATAAACACGTGTAGTCTGGTTATAG
Source organism: Pachycephala philippinensis (assembly GCA_013397055.1). Lineage (NCBI taxonomy): Eukaryota > Metazoa > Chordata > Aves > Passeriformes > Pachycephala > Pachycephala philippinensis. The sequence goes on from VWZT01007245.1 coordinate 165,451, forward strand.
TTAAAACTCCTGTTGTTCAAGGCTTGTAGATGCTGAAGCTTAGGGTCAACCACAAGGCCATCTTACTGTGATGGTCGTGCATACCACCAGTAAACTTTAAACCAACTAAACTGGGTTAGCTTGTAAAATCAGCAAAAATGCGCCGTGGTTCCTTCAGATAAAAGAAAGGGGTGGAAGGGATAAAAAAAGAGAAGTGAAAATTGAATGATCTGTCCATGTAGTAGTATGGCAAGTAACTCTTGGAGACGAGAACAAAATACTGTCAAGGGAGTAACAAAATTAGGAGGTGGAAATCTTGAGAAGGAGAGAGTCAATAAGTAGGTGCTTGGCTGTCTGCTTATGTTTAGCTGTGACATAGAAACATCCAAGTACTAATGCAGATTTCAGGCTCCTAGGAAAGGGCCAGACACTGCTCCCACCAATGCCTTAGCACTTAGTCTGTTTGAAAGACTTTATTAGACTACCCAGAAAAACAGCACACTATCAAATTCGCTAATAGACCATCTGCGAACAAATGCAGCAAGTTCTGCAACAGCTAAAAGGTTTCTTCTCAGCTTCTGTTTGCAAAACATGTGTGAGTTAATGGAGTATCACATTGACATGGTGCTGGGGCATTGACCTGGAGTCTCTTCAGGAAATAGATACAGGTTTTATCTAGACGTACTGTGCTTTACAATGGGAACAGCCCACATTTTCTAATCAGAGAATAGTGTTATTTGTTATACTTATTGTATTTGTTATGTTATTTGTTACTATGCTGTTCCTTCTGGAGGGAAGTTCTCTTTCAAATAAGTCTCACTTTTCTTTGTTTGCCAACTTAACTATCAAGTAAATCAGGGCCAGGGCAGCTCAAAGTTTGGAGTAATGATCCCAGTTTGTGTGACTAGGGGAAAGAAAATAATCTGATTTGTTTCCAAAGAGTTCAGTGTCATTTGGGAAGGAATTTAGAGATTAGTTTAGAAATGTCTAGACAGTAGAGCACTTCCAAGGCCACATTCCTTGTGAAAGCATGCTTCTGAAATTAGTCACACAGACAGTGAAGAAACAGAACTATTTCTGATGCTGCTATAAATCTATCTGTAATATTTTAACTGTTGAGCATAGAACATGCTTATAGATTGTCAGGATTTCCTGTTAATGCCTTCATCTCTGCTTTGGTGAGATATGAAGAAAGGTTGAAAACAGGTTTAGCAATTGTAATTCAGTAGCTAAATAAACGTGGTCTGAAAATTACTATCCCCTACCTACCCACTATCAAAAAAAACAATTATGAATTGTATATCCATTCTCTGACCAACAGGGCTTCCTTTCAACTCTGCATCTGCTTCAACCTTTCTGAAATTAGACTCAAAACACTCCGCTGAAAAGAAAATTTGTAGTCAGGTTTTGCAGAGCGGTGCTGCATTGTCATGTTTTAACTAAATACGTAATTCTCTCTAGTCACATAGAAAGACTTCATACAGATTATTCACAGAGGGAGGAATATACAGAAGATCATTTTCCCAGAATGACGGAGATGGAAATCATAGGTGTTAAATGAGAATGTAAATCATATATCTCTAAATCTTTGCACCACGAGGATGCTAATTTTCAAACAGTTTAACCTAACCAGGTCTTGACAGTTCTTTTGTATATAAAAGTATCTCAGACATACTTTTTCACTCCATTTACTTTCATTCTACTATTTATATTTTCTCTTACATTTTCAAAATAATCTAAATCAACATTAGTTAATTAAAGTCTTGTAACTTCTTTGTGAAATAAAAAAAAATTATTATAATATTCATATAATTATAGAGGTGATAAAGAAACTGAGGCACCTAAAGGCAATCTGACTTGCCTGATGTCACAAAATTCGGTAGTGACAAAATTGCGAATGAAACAATGGCTGTTTTTCATCTGCATTTTCTCAGGCTTTATATATACCCCTACCTTCTTGATGTTAATGCCATAAAATTTTTAGAGAAAGACATAGTTTTCTTAATTTTCATTGATCCAAGCTTTTGCTGTAAGCAAACATTCTTTTTATTTTCTCTCATAAGTTTGATTTTCTTTCATAGGCACATTTTATTACTTTTAGTAAATTCCTTTCAGTTCAGATTTTTGCTGTAGAAATGTTCAGACCTATACACAATATTCAGTGAGTGCACCATGTTGCCATAAAAGAGATTTCTCATGTACAATATCCTTTCCTTTATGAAATGAAACTGATTTTTTTCCATGCTGCAACACTGTGTTACACATTCACATTACATTTACTATCCTCAGGTAATTTTCCCCCAAGTATTCCTGTTGAGTTTTTTCTCATTAGTCTTTAATGCATTCACTTGCATTTTTCCAGATAGAGCCTACTTCACTAGTGACTGCCAATTTTTATTTTCAGTCATTAAAGGCTTTTTGTCTTCTCTCTATATAACTTGTTGTAGCACCTCCCATTTTGAAATAATCTAGAAATTTAATTACTGTGCTGCTTAGTCCTTCATACAGGTGATTATTAGATGATTCATTTGCAAAAAAAAAAAAAAAAAAAAAACCTATTCCTTATCGGACACAAGCTCTTTGGGATATAATGCTAACATCACTAATTAGGCTGCTGAAATTCTGCCATAACCTCCTCTCATCATTGATCTTTCAAAACAACGCTGCTCTCATATCAAATTTCTGCTCTGCAACTTCATGACAGCTTCCCGTAGCTGAAGTGGATCATTGAACCCCAGTTATTTATCAAACAAAGCAAGCCTTTTCTTTCAGATCTGTTACCAAATTGCAGAAGCTTGTGGTCTTCTTAGATTCAGTTTTCATGAAAACATTTAAGGTTGTCTGGCACTAAAATTGTTTCCATGAGTACCATTACTGCATTGACCACTCTATTTTCTGGTTATTAAGGTGCCTAGTGTATCTCTAAAAGGCTAGTCATACTTTATTTCCTCAATCTTTCTCCAAAATGAACAAATAAATATGTTATTTCACTAGGACAGGCTGGATTTTGATTTTAGCCAGTAAATTCTGCCCAAGGCACCGAGACACCATTCTGTAGTGAGCTAACTGTAAATTAGGAATATTAAAGTTCAGCATATTTTTCAGCACTTCTTATCTGCTGGGCAGAACCTCCTGACCATAAGTTCTGTAGGTAAGGACTTCAAATACAGTTTCTCTTTTAGAAATTTTGCTCAGTTGCCAAATGCTTTATATTTACCATATTTCTATACAGAATGGGAAAACCAATGTCATATCTAACAAGAGAAAGAAAGACTAGAAAAGGAAAAACCAACCATTTCATCTCCTTAGGACCACAAGCGAGTCCAGAGGCAAAAGCACAGGTATACCCAGCAAAGCAGTGAGCTAGTCCTATGGTCAGAAATGTTTAGGAAAAATAAATACAGACAGAAAGACGGAAAAATACATGTATTCTATGTCTTCAGCAGATGAAGATGATAGGAAATTTGTTTGCAGATACTACAAATACACTTAAATGTCCATTCCTTCAACTGACAGCATAAAAAACGTGTTATTAGTTTGCTGGCCGGCCTAGCACCTGCCTGTTACAGCACTTAGCTCTGAGCTATCCAGCATCTTAAAGCCCTGTTCTCAGAGGACTGATGGAAATCAGATGTCATTTTGAGCTTTTTCTGTTAAAACGGATGTGCTGAGAATACGAAGCTAAATGTTTTTCTATTCCACGTACAGCTTGAAGATGGCTTATTAGTGAAATGATTGATTTATGCTTTGACCTTTACTGTTCAGTAACTGATCTGTTTCTCTTTGCCTCTGAAAGACAGAAATGCATGTCTTATAAGGTAGCCCTGACACAATTTCAAAACATGCTATTTTAAATGGAAACAATGAAACCTGGTATTTGAAAATGCTCCATGAAGAGTATCTTAATAAAAGTGATGGCATTGACAAAAATACCGATAGTAATTACTTGAATATGCCTTTATGTGACCTGGAAACCTGTCCCAGATGTAAATGTATTATGTATAGCTGTATAGTCTTGTAAACATGAACAGATGTTATCATCTATTCACAGAAAATTACAGTAAGAAATGCTTTTAATCAGACATCTCATAACTAATATTTAGAATATCTGAATGACTCTAAAACACTTTCTGTCTTTATTACTCAGTAGTTTCAAGGTAGTTTTATTTAGTTTTAAGGCTTGATTTTGGAAATAAAAAGACATTCCCAAACAATGAGTTGTGGAGGTATTTAGGAAGCTCGTACTTCTGTTGCTGCTTGTTAATTTGAAAGTATGATCTTCAGAGTCTGTTGCTATTCCTAGAAACAGCACTCTGAAAAAAAAAGAATACAAATCTAGGATGTCCTGAAGTGCAGCAGGTGTTGGCTGTGTCATTTCAACATCAGTTTGGGGTTCAACAGCCTTGCAGGGCTGAGATTGTCAGTTTGCAGGTGTTAAATTTAAAAGACTGTGAGGCCAGCTGCATTTGGGCACCGCGAGTGTTCACGGCAGGCATTCAAGGGCAAATCATGCTTGAGCAACCTGATTGCCTCTACAACTAAATGACTGGCTCTGCAGATGAGGAAAGAGCCGTGGAGGTAATATACCTTGACTTTGGTAAGGTTTTTGACACTGTCTCCCACAGTGTTCTCATTTGATAGCTGAGGGGACCCTGGCTGCCTAATCTGATTGCTATGTGGGAAGAAAATCGTCTGGGCTATCAGGCTCAAAGGGCAGTGATCAGTGGCTCAATGCCCAGCAGGCAGCTGCTGAAGAGAGGGTACCTAACACACTAGGGGACGAGTGCTGGGGCCCTTAGTGTTCATCTGCGACCTCGGTGGTGACACAGAACAAACTTTTTACCTGGCACAAAGTTAAGGGAAATGGCTGTCATTAGGAATTTGAACATCGGTCCAAAGGCTTATCATGGCAAACCTGTCCATGCTTTTCCCAGAAGCAGTTCAAACACTGGCCTATCACTTTCTGTTAATTAAGGTATTTATGTTGGTTGCTGTTGTTCCCACTTCCTAATGATTCTCTTTCTTCTTTACATGGGACTTAAATATTAAGGGTTAGTGTTAAAATCCAATTATTAAAATTATTAGAGAGTTGTCTCTGCCCAAGTTAAGGTGCAAATGAGACCATATGACAAAGTCAATAGTACAGATTTTTATTTAACTGCAAATGTGAGGTAGAAAGATAGACAGGGGAAAAAGAGACAAGAACTGGGAGACAAAGAGAATGACAGAAACAGATTAAGTAGAAAAAAAAATCACCACTCCATAAATTCCGACAACATCCCATTGGTCCTTTTCTAGTCTTCTCAGTGGTTGCAGACTGGGCACAAAGTGGTAGAAGGAGAGTCCAACCAGCACCAGGTCCATAGGGTTTATATTGTGCTGAGAGTGGAAATGCCCCCTTGAGTCTTTGACACTTGCTAAGATGTTGCAGCCGTCTCTTACATCAGAATGGTTGAGTCAATCATGGCCCATTAGATGAATACCCTCATCCTACGTGTGAATATCCCTGTGCTTGGGAGGGGAGTAACCTGGCTGGTTAGGGCAAGTGGTCAATGTTTGAGTCATTAATCACCAGCAGTCCAGTCTCTCAGTCACCCTTCTGACACTAGACCTGTTCCATTTAGCTTAGTTCCTTGTGCTCTGTACCTTTGGTTCCTCTCCTTCTCTCTCTCCCTTTCTCCCTCTCTTTTCTCTCTCTCTCTTTTTTTTTTTTTTTTTTGAACAGGGATGTCAGCCAGTGTGTGGATGACTTCATCTGAGCAAACTGTCTCAACTCGCTTGATAGTCAGTGGAGAGAAATAGGAACTCTCGGGGTACAGCATATTTCCTAATTTAGAATAGGTTAGATGAATACATCTTACAAGTGGCTCCTTTTCTCTATTGACTGTACAAGAAATGAAGATGAAGCCTCTCAGATGCATGTCACAGGTATCTAAAGTTAGGTACAGTGATATCACAATGTATCAGTGTTATCACAGCCAGAAAGAATGATGTTGCCACTATCCCATGATAATAGAAGCTATTTCTTCTTCATGTTTTAAGAACATGTAATTCCTTCCATATTCAGAGTCCTCTGCCTAAATTTCTGTGCTGGCTTTTGTTTTTCCCATAATTTCCTTTTCTTTTTTTTTAATTTGTGGACGCAGTGTATGGAGACATTACTCTACTTCTATTTGTGCATATATCTGGAGATTTCAGGCGCTGAAATTGCTTCTCACCCTCCCGAAAATGGTCGAAGGATCACAGTACTGGGTGTCTCACTGTTGGATTTCCAGATGCAGATTTCACTTACCAGAAACAGAATAGATTAAATACTAATTTTCTGGTTATTTTCGTACAGTCTTTTACATTCCAGTTAACGCATTAGCCTCTGTTATGTTGAATACTATCAATGCTCCCCAGTCTGAGAGATATTATAACGTATCTGGCTGGTACAAAATGTTTCTGCTGTGTTTTAAGTATAACATTATGCAGCCAATGAGATTTTAATGGCTCTTCATCACAGCTGGACTCCAGTAATAAATGCATCAAGACTTCAGACACATTCTCCTTATGTGTGACTGAGGACAATGAAGGAACCCAAATACATGGGACATATAATGAGATTATTTTGATCTACAATAAAATAGCCAATGCTGTAGCACTCTTTTCAAACTCCTCAGATTTAAACTTGGGCTCAATTCAGATTTTAATGTACCAGAAAATCAATATTAGGCTAATTTCATAGATATAGCAGGAAACCTTCAAATTTTTTCTTTCCAGATATTCATGAAATCTCTGATCATTGAGCTTTTTCAATCACAAATGATAATGAAGCCATCTGCTTTAGAGATGTAAGATCATCAGGTATCAGGTTTCCTATTCTTTCAGATTTCATTAAAACTATGATTTAAAAGAGGAGAGGTTGACCTACAATTTGTTTATTATTTGGTGACTGACAGTTTTTTTCTCTTTTTTTATTGCAAGCATGTTTTCACCCTTTTAAAATTATCCTTAGTGCACAAAATACAGCCCAAGTGATTTGCATGCATGTGTGAGCACAAACGTAGGTCTATTGAGAGGTAATATTGCACAAATATGAACACATTTGTCTTTCACTTTTATGGGAGAGTATGGAATTGAAAAAGTAAACTTGGAGCAATTCTTGGCCTGCAAGTTATTGCATGTTTTAGATCATTGAAATAAAAGCCATTTTCAGTGACAGTGTAAACAAAGTTAAATGTGAAAGAGCAACTCTTAGCTCTTTTCACATTGTGTTTTACAAAACAGTCTGATAAAAGCAGTTTTGTTCTACCTGTTATGAATTTTGTGTAAGCAACACAGTCAGAGATGATTGCAAGTCACAGAAAATACAAGACAATCTCTCATAAAGGAAAATTTCTCATCTCTTTCGGTAAACAGTAATAACCTCTGAGACAACCCTATTCTCAATGTCCCATTCATGTTTAACTCATTGAGATATTAGAACTAAAGGGTCCAATGTTACTCATGCTGCTACAAGCCTCCCTATTTTGCATTTGGCTTCTTGATAAAATGTCTGAGTGTGACAGAAAAAGGAATGTAATGCTGTAATGCTGCTGTAGAGTAATGCTGGATGCTGCACTGGAGGTATTTGATCTGTGTCTTTCTCAGGAACAAAGATGCAGGTGTATATTTGGGTTAGGCCCATGTTTTGATTTTGGATACTCAGGAAGTGTCTACATTCATAGAGACTTTTATTTTCACTACAGAGAAAAATCTCTCTTCACTTAGTCCTTTTTGCAGCATGAATATATGAATCTGTGTTTATCTTCTGCAAAGCAGTGTTGTCTGGATGAATAATTTCTGGGGTTTGTGGTTTGGTTTTTAGTTGCCTTTTTTATTTTTTTTTTTTTCACGTACAACTGGTTCTGTAAAATCCACAGAATAAGTCTATTCTATGGTATTTTAATGTTTCTACTTTCAGTCAAATGTGATGCCCCAAGCAGTGCTGGTGGCAAGCATTGCAGAGTTTAAGCATTATTGTTGTGGTTTCTCTGTCCCATTCTGTCTAGGAAGGGCCCTTGTTCATTTTAAGGGTGGTCTGCACTGTGGAAATGGCAGAACAATCCTGGCTCCAGAATAGACACTGAATATTTTGAAGTCCATACTGTAACTGACAAAATGATAAGTGAGTATTTCATGAAAGGCAAGGTGGTCAGTCAGTGTTTATAACATTGGTTTTATGACTTGAGTTAACCAAGCTTCTGCTTCCTTACCACTTTTAAAATAGCTGGGGTGCTTTCTGTGACTAATACCCCAGTCTAAAGCCCATTTTTCCTTCTCTTTCTGACTATTACATATTGTTGTAGGTAGTTTGACTGGAAGTTATTGCTTAACCACCATGAGGTGTTCCTCTGCAGCATACACAAGCAGCGGGGTTGGCATATTTTTGAAAGTGGTACTTTAATCTCCTACCCCTGGGAAGCATAATGTGAAAAACAAGAAGCTCTGTCCTGGCTGGAACTAGGACATTATCCACCCCTTGTTCTATGCCATCTACATCATGCCCAGATCCTACACCTTCTAACTATCTACAAATACATACACATGTAAATATATACAAGCACAGGTATTGTGTCCATAGTTAATGGCTGTTGTTCCCCCCACAATGGCTGTTGAGTTTGTTTAGTCCATGACTGTGGTTTCTATCTATCCCAGATGTTTTCCAGGGCAGAAGAGCTGGTGTGCTGTCAGCTGGCTGCAAGCTGTGCAGGAGGCTATGACTGGTCTGTTTGGAGCAATCCATGCTCATTGTCCATAGTTCTTATGCCATACAGTGGCAGTGTCATTCAGCAACCAATATTATAAAATTCAGCATTACGGACTCTTCTCACACAAAAATCTAATCACCTTGAGGTATCTACACATCATGTTTCCCCATGCCTCTACATTACTCATAATCATGAGTGGTATGGAATGTGGGAGAAAATGAGCCAGTTTTTGGGAAAATTTTCTGCTCGACTGGTTTGGAAGTTCACCCCTGAACAACTACAGGACTCTTAAAGTGCCAGAATATTTGCAAGGATATTTGCATTTTGACCTTAAAGGAAAATTTTTGGCTTTATTTTTAAATTAAAATTTGGATTTAGGAAAATACACTGTAATTAAATTGTCTTATCTGCTGTTTGCTGTTATGCTAAATGGTTATCAAAGTTAATCAAATATGTTTGAACTATTTTGTTGAGAAAAATGTGTCCATGGTTAGCTTTTTCTCTTTCAGATTCTCAGGGTGTTATTTCCCGTCCAGATTGCACACACTGAATTAAAAGGGGAGAATTTACCCACCTAACAATGCACATATGTGGCATTTGAGATGTTTCAGCATTCCCAAGACACATGCAGAGGTTAGGCAAATATGATACAATCAGAAGCATCAATCTCACAGTGTTCAAAATAATACCATATCTTTATATTTCAGCAACTGATTCATATGCTGAATGTCTTCTCATGAGCAACATTTTCTGATAAATACTTCTCATGCCCAGTGAAATGCTGTCAGTTATTCTTCCTGGCCTTCAGATGCTTCTTCAAAAGGGCATGGTTGAGACAGAGGTCCCATGTAAGTCTCGTTAGCACTGTGGGAACATCTTGCATGTGCTAGAACACCACAAATGGCACCAGACTCCTCTACATAGATAACTGAAGTGAGCCATCAGCTTTTTCAAGTGCAGAATAAGCCTATGGCAAGGAGATATGGACTGAAAACCAAGGAATGATGGTTATTTTCAGGACAAATGGAAAAGGCAGTGTCTCTGTGATCAAATGGCAAGCGACACAGCAGCTCAAAACACAGTAGACTTGGTTTTTGAGTTGTCTGTGGAGTAGTCAGGTGTGTCAGGTGGCTTTACCAGCACATGGCAGACACCACACAGTAGAAATGGATTGACATTTATGTTTTGGTTTGGTGAGTGTGAAAGGTGTAAAAGTTTCAGCTGATGTCTGTGGGATAGTTCTATGAATCCCAAGGAATCCCATAATGAGGATGCTACAGTGAATCCAAGCTGGAGTTGTCTGGGCTACATTCAAGAGCTGAAGCATCCAGCAACGTTTGTCTTCGTGCTTTTCTTCGTGTTGTGGAAGATGAAAAGGGGGAAGTTAGATACTACTTTTAAACCTAGAGAGAGTAAAATATGATCCCAGGGTCCCGAGCCTTGGAGGCCAGGAGGTTTAATAACTTAGAGCGATAAGCAGTAGTGATAAGGCAGAGGGAAAGTAATGAGAAGAAGACAAATTGGATGTTTTGAGATTTTTTTTTGCCTGTCAGTGAAAAAATAGCAATAAAATAAATTCTCTTGAGAAGGTGGGGTTGCTCATCAGTAGGAAGCTAATTCCTGCTTGACATTTTTTCTTCCTGATTTTTTTGGGGGGATTTTTTTTTTTTAAATCAATGTTTATTTTCCTGCTCTGATTTGAAAAAAATGCATTTTCACTGATATAAATGCCAGAATCTGCATATAAATGGAAGTCCTTCAACATCATCACAGGAAAATTTCATTTTCTCATCCAAGGATGATATTATTATATACACTTAATATTGAATGGAGTGTAAACCAGAATATTTTATTTAAATGCAAATTTTGAAAAATGACTACAAGACTATCTCTAAGTTCATTCAGTATCAAAATGCTGTTATTGGGTAAAATGGATAAACACTTCACCAAACAATAATTTGGCTTCTTTCTATATATATCTTTTAATATAATTTTTTTTAACTAGTCTAAAAGCTAAGCTACTCAAAACATCTTTATTTATGAAAAGCGATTTGTGAACAGAACATAACTCTGTAACTCTTTAGTTTCATTTTGGATTCTGTTTGAGAAATAAAAAGTATGAATGTTCAGTGCCCTTGTCATATAAGATATTTATCAAGGAAATTGCTTTTGGTGTGTCTGCTAGTACAGTGCAAGGATGTTGCTTGACTTAACACCAATTTCTCTCAAATTAATTATTACTACATATTTTCCTTGTTCTAGACATCTGATTGTTTACTTGATGTTGGAGTCAATACACTGAGCTAGAAAAGCTTTTTTTTTTGTTTGTTGGTTCATTTTGTGAGTTTTTTCTTGCATTTTTATTTGAAGAAAGAAGTGCTTTGACTTTTTGAACCCAAAAGTGGACTCATCCAAGAGCAATAAAATGGTAGTGCTCCACTTTCTTTCTAATTTCCTTTTTATATTAAAAAAAGATGCTTCAGTAATACTTTCCGGTATATCAAAATTAAAATAACGTACCACTTTCAGTACTCTTTTCTTGCATCCAAAGAAGAGCAACAAAGCTGGTGAAGGGTCCTGAGCACAAGTCTTATGAGGATTGGCTGGGGGAACTGGGGGTGTTTATCCTGGAGAAAAGGAGGCTGGGGAGAGTCTCTACCGATCTCTACAACTACCTGAAAAAAGGTTGTAACAAGGTGGGTTGGTCTCTTCTCCCAAGTAACAAGTGATAGGGTAAGACTAAATGGCCTCGAGTTGTGCCAGGGTAGGTTTACATTGGATATTAGAAAAAATTTCTTCATGGAAAGGGTTGTCAAGCTGTGTTTCCAGTCTGCCCAGGGAAATGTTAGCGTCACCATCCCTGGAGGTATTTATAAGATGTGCAGATGTGGCTCTTAGGGACATGGCTTAGTGGTGGGCTTGGCAGTGCTGTATTGATGGTTGTTCTCTGTTAAGGATCTTTTCCAACATAATGACTCTGTGGTTCTGTTCTTAGTTATGGCACACATCCAGTGTGCAGCTCACGGTCATACCTGGCATTTTCTATTTGACATTTTTAAATCGGGGTAGTATTTAGTAACTTTATGAAACTCATGGCACACCTGGGCTGAAAGAGACTGCTGAGTACTGCCAATACCTTTTTCCTATCTTTAACAATTCATGAACCACTTTTTGGTACTAAAAAGAATGAAGTTGCTAAAATTTGATGCTTTACATCTGTAAACAGTAATTAAACATCTGTGAATAATTGTACATTAACGGACTAGCATTGAATTAAAAAAAAATAGAACAGTGTCATTAAAACACAAACTGTAGTGATGCACAACTATAAAATTCTTCACTGCTGTAAAATAACAATAAGAAAAAACAGCTGCCTTTCAGAGGGATTAGTGTTGATGTCATTACAGCTTTCTCACTTTCTCTATTTTCCGATGACATATGACAGTCTACTCCCTTTAACTCTTCATCTGGCATCAGTACTGGATCTATCATATGCCAACCTCATAAATGCACATCCTTTTAATGTAAAATCAATAAATCACCAGGTCAACCACCCATTCTTGTGAGTAGAGACACATTTGTTTAGAAAACAAAGCCTTTGGTAGATGGCTTTGAGAGCCTTTATAAGAGTATCCTCCTATTCTTTTGAATTCTTCAAGGATGAGGGGATCATCATCTGGCTCCATTAGATATCTGAGAGGGTCCACTCTCTAGAGAATCCTTGTTCAAGAAAGATAAATAAATGTCTTATTGGACCATGAGAGAACTTTTATGAAACAAAACAAAAAAATAAAGCTAGATAAACTATGCCTGTCATAATGAATATTGTGTTACAAATATTCTTTTTGTACTAGCAGTCTTTTGGGGAGCTGCAGTATATATGATTATCTCCTGTTTGTATGTCATTTTTTCCTTTACTTTCCCCTTATTCCTTTAGAAAATCTAAATCGGTGCTTGGATCAAATAATGAATGAATATATTTGAATAGCAGTATTTGCATGAGTACAGTTTTCAGGTGTCAGGTAGTCTTGACACATTACATTTCTTAGAAGCCTATTGCAACACAAGGAGTAAGCAGAAGCAAAAAGAAATAACAATCATGAAGTGAAAAGTTATAAAAATTGACATTAATCGATCTCTTTGGGCTAAACAGTCTTTTTCTTGAGAATTTGAGTCCGAACTTTTAACAGTCAAGAGGAGTCTTTACACTGACTACAGCGAGCTTTGAATTATTTCTTGCTATACAGGTATGAAGGAACAATATTAAAGATATCTGTGCTTAGAAAGGGACCTTTCAAATCCACAGGTTTAGGTTTCAGTTTATTAGGATAACACAGATTAATGTTTGAGCCAATTGTAAGCTGCTAACAGCATCCATATTATAGAAAGTTCTGCAAGTTATTGAAAAACTTCAGGCTTCATAAGCTCTACTTAGTGAGCTCCTGTTCTGTTATGAATTACCAACTCCAGTATTATTGCAAATCCAAATAAACTCCCTGGTGATTACAGATTACAGTCACAAATCCAAAAGGTACAGCACAATATACTTTTCTTAGCTAAATGAATTATTTCAGTTCTGGGCAACTCAATAGTGAGAACTGAACCACCAGCTGGCTAATATGTACAGTCAAAACATTTAGCAGCAGGTTTTTACATTAGTAACAGCAAGAATCCATTTCACGGAAGACAACAGAGAATAAATGATTCTCATTTTAAGAGTCCTTAAGGCTAAAGTGCTTTATCCTCCTTAAATGTTCTGACTAACTAGCACCACATGATGTCATCAAGATTAATTTTATGTAGGTAGTTTCTCCTGCAGAAATACTGTAGAAATGTGTATAAGACTATGGGAAGTAGGGGAGACGAAGGAGAGCAATTTATGCAAAATAAAATTTTCCAGCTTCATAACCAAGCCTTACAAGTCTTGGTTCTCTTTGGAGTGTGGAGAAATATCCTTTTTCTCTAGTTGCTCATATTGTGATTGTAAGCTCAAAGACGGAAGGGACTAAGTTCTTCCCTTTTCTCAGAAGTTTTCTACTCCATGAGTCCATACATAGGCTAGATGTTTTTTAGAGAGGAATTTGCGAAGAAATGATGCAACATTTTTTTGGAAAGCATACAAAAGACAGTATATCTAGGAATGTGCAGTGTTAGTTTTCTATTCAACTGGGCCATCAAAGATACATGGTAGGTTGGGTTATGGTGGAGCTTTTTGGTTTTGTCCCATCCTCACACTCCCCACCTCCCTGGAAACACTTTTTATCATGTAATTTGAGGAAACTACATTAATTGTAATAAACCTTCTTATTCAATGGCACAACCAGTAGTGCTTTATCTATCTGAACTTCCAGTAAAGTCAAAGGAGGCACAAATCTGTCATGTAAGCATCAGTGTCCAGTTGCATTGGGAAAAAAACCCTCCAGAATACCCAAAATGTATCTATCAGAGTAGTAGGTGTGACACAAGACTTGTTAGAGACATTGATGAGTCTGATTTGTTTTATGTTGGTCTGTTTCATGAGATCTCTGATCCAGGCTTGCTGCAATTGACAGGAATTGGTCTATTAATTGTGATGAAAAGATAAAGACAGAGGATATTTTGGAGACCCACATTCTTCTGGTGTGACAGTTTGAGGCCAGGAAGATTACAGTAATGCATTTCAAATGACACTAGTTGCCTGTGATAAAGAAATTGAACTGAGTGCTTGCAATTTAGCCAAAATCATCAGTGGATGTTGTCATTTCTTGAGCTATACTGTGGGATAAACTGAGTAGCTCTCCAGATCCACCAATTCATTTGCCTGAACATAACTTATCTAAACACACATACAAATATTGGACAGTCATCTGTCTGCCTGCGTCAAATTCTGTGTGAGATGACCTGTATGCTCCAGGATACATTCTCAGTTATCTCAATGGTTCTAGCAACTGGTTTTCAGCAATTAAACTCAGACCCATCAACTTTCCAGATCTTCATTCAATGTAACAGGAGGCTTCCACACTCCCAGACGATGTCACAGATGTGTTGGGGTGTTTCGAATTAGATCCTTTATTAGACACTTGCTGTGGAGGCATCTACATTTACATTTTTCCCGTCTGAAGCTAATGCTTGGTGTGGGCACCAAGAGATGCATTTGGTGATTTAATATGATTTCTGCAGGGCTTGATGTTCCCTAAAATTCAACATAGTCAGTGAGGAAAGTAAGATCTCCCAAAGGGAATTTCAGAGAATATTAAATAGATGCTTTTTGCATGCTATGCAGGTAACCTGCAGCTAGGATGGGCAGTCAGTTGTCCAGTTAGAGCATTTGAAATTCCCTAGATTACCTGTCACATCATTATTAGACTGACTGATAAACCCCAGGTACACTGGAGATCCGCAGTGTTCCAGGCATAACATTTTCAGGGATCTCAAGACACTAGAGACCCTAGACAGACATTATGTTTAGGCATCCTTTCTTCTTATATGGACAAATTTCCCCTTCCAACCCAAGCCTTTCTGGGATTCTGTGAAATTCTGATGAGCCCAGAAAGACGTGCCAAAGAATAATACACACAATTTATGAGTGCAAAGCAGTTATTTGCTGACTGATACACACAACAAATAACTGTGAGTAATGAGCCACTAGGCTAAACATTAACATGATCCTGCAGTGAGATACCCAAAACTGGGTATCTCAGCTGGGTGACCGCTCAGCATTTAGATGAAGGTTGATGCTCAACATTGCTTGGTTTCCATTTCTGCTTTTTGCCTTTGTGATTTATACCTTCCTATGTCAGATTTTATTCTTCTCAAGTCCTTGATCAGCTAACCAAGTGCATAGCAATTGCTCAGCTATCTCTGGTTTTGCTTTCCTTATATTGCATGTTCTAGCTAATGAGCTTTTCTCCATCAAGCTGAGGCAAACCAGTCTTGCCTCATAGAGGGAAGCCTGCCTGGGCTGAGGGTTACAGAAGTGAGTACAAGGTCTCCAGGAGAGTTGCCTTTTTCTGGGAAGGTAGCTGGAGGCCAGGAGGAATACCAAGCTGCCTGAAATAGTGCTGAGTTTGGGCAGCTAGGTCCTCCACAGGTCAGTATTCCTCCATATGCTAGTTCTTTGGTAAGTGAAGTCCTAGTGAAGCCAATAGAACTTTGTCCAGCCTAAAACTGAAATTCTGGCAAATTGTGTTTAGAAATCCTAATTTTGGAACAATGTTGATAAATTAATTGTGCAATTATGCTTATTGAAAATAGTTGGAGTGAATAAAGAAGATTTTTTGTCTTTTTTTTTTTCTAAAGAACTGTATGTGTTTTAAAACCAAGACATGTCACAGTGAGCAACACTGACAAAGAAGAAAATAAAGATATTTCTGTGTCACAAAAATGCACAGGCAAATCTAAAAGAATATGTTCAAAACCACTATTTTCAGAATGCAACTGGTACTTGACGTAGCCTGCATTCCTCTAACTATCCATGAAATATCGCTACAGACATTTTTTCTAGACAGAGGGTCTCTGCTTTGTCTGTTGAAAGAAGACTCTGGGAATATGGCACCAAATGCCAGTGATTATGATTACATTTTCACTGGGAATAGCAGTAATTAATGTGTTATCTGTTTATTGTTTTGTAAACTTGCCTGTGTAATACCCAAGTATGTGCAGATTAAAATATTGCCAAATTAAATTTTTCCCACAATTAACCCACTGGCTATGAAATTGTGATAAATAAGTGTATTAAATAACTTTTTTACAGAAAATTAGAAAAATCTGATGGAAGCATTTATTAAAATATTTTTCTGGCCTACGTTTTGAATACTTTGACGGCCTTTTTTTTTTTCATTTTCATCACCAGTAGAGGACATTCTTCCATTCCATGAAGAGTGGAGTGGAAATTAATAGAAATTTCATATTTTTCCATGGTAGAATTATTTTTAATATTGTCAAAATTATGTTGATAATACTATGATCTTTCTTTCTTTCTTCTATTTTGTTTTAATCCATAGAAGTAGAATATGTTATACAGAAATCCAGATAGCTTTCAGAGTTGGGGAAATGATGATGCTTAAAGATGTTTTGATTTGTGCAGGGACAAAAAGATCTAGGGCAGGATGCTGTGTTGCTTAAGCATGCACTTTTATCTCACAGGAATCAGTGGGATATGGAAAGGTGATTAAAGTTAAAGTATTGCTTGCATCCATTCCTTGAAGATGAAAGGTGTAGTTCTGGCCTAGTCTGTCCTGTCCTGTCCTAATCACGTTTATAGTTTTCCTTTTATTATCAAGCTGATTAGACAAAACAGGTGAGGGGAGGATGTATCAGTTGAACAGTGTATTTTTTTCTGTAATTTTTTTATGAATCTGCAAATTGATAGCTTAAAAATGAAAATTTTGAATCAAACATTCTGTGGGGAATTTGATTATTTTAAAATGTTTAAAATAGTATTTTGGAGAAATGACAAAGCATTATGTCAAAATAAAATAATCTCAATTAGAAAAAAAAAAATCTCACTTTGTTTGGGTTTTTTTTCCCCCTTTTCTTTCTTGGTCAACTCTTTTACTTTGCCTGAAATTCACAGAATGTTTTTCTTTAGGTATACCCTATATTTTTTACAAAAGAAAACTAAATCCAGTGCTTACATTTTGCCACTTTTAGCATCCTGAACTGGTTTGTCAATTTGATGGGTCAGTGTTTCAGATATGTCAGGGATTGGATCCCAAAGTCAATTTTCCAGATATTTGGGCAATAAGACATTGTGAAGGAAATTCAGAGATTCTCTGGAAAAGATAAAAACCTGAAAATTAGTGTTGTCATTGAATGTAAAATATTTCCATGTATTGAAATAGAAGACAGATGAACACCAGGTGCAGAAAATCATAGTAGAAAGATGTTTAGAACAAGAAAATATTTGAAAGAGTTGAAAAAAAATTGTGGAAGGATACCCTGTCTGCCTCAAAACCTATGTGGCCAACCTTATTCTTACAGCCTTTCAAAGAAAGGCAGCTCAGGGCTGTTACTCCCTTTATTCAGATGCAGTGTTTCGTGCAAAAATTTGTTATAGGCAAAACCACACCTTTCATACCTAGCCAAAAATATATTGTGTGTATAGTGCAAAGGTTAACCAAACCAGTTTAACCAAATAATTGTTGCTGTTCCAGGTCTAAGTACAGAAAAGAACACAATCATAGAAAAATAGCCCAATACTAATACAATTTAAAATGTTACACTCCCAGTATGGGTTCATGTGTAAATGTGCCTCTTTTCCCTGGGGTTATGCTTACCCTTCCTCTGCTCCTCTGGTTCTAAGGGCCATCAGCACTCATCTTCCTCAAGAGTGATGTCAGCATTACAGCTTTGTACTAGCAGAAGGCCACTGCTGGTTCTGGGCAATGCTTCCTCCATGCTCCTGGGTTTTCTTGCAAATTTTTCTAAATCTTCTGTTAAGTCTGCTTGCTTTTTCTTCCTTCAATAGCTCCCAAAGCAAATCTGCATGTAAGATTCTACGTATTCCTGACCTTTGCTCGTTGTTTCCCTTGAACTGAAGTCAGGTTTACTCAGCGCCTGAGACTGCATCCCTGTAGTGACCAGGAATAAACCACTGGTGGTTTATTTCTAGGTCTGCAGCCTCTCTTATCCTCCCCTATATCAGCACCTTCACAGTCTATGCCACCATCCTATGCTTGCACCACTCTGCATAATCTTTTATTCTACAGCCAAAGATACTTTGTTCTGTGCCATTTATGTTTTAAAACCATGGATAATGTTCATTCAATACAGAATTACTGCTTGCTGTTACTATCCTACAATCACATAGGTGTGGGTGTGTATGTGTATGAGTCAACATTGTGATAAATATTTCTGTGCCACCGCAGATCTAAAGCTAGTTAGAGATGAACCAAAACAAGGTCAAGGCTGGAAAGGTAATGCCCCATCAAACAGAATAATTTTACAATCACTTTGCTAAATGAAGAAATTAAAATGTTAATTGTAATCTAATCCCTGGCTTCCAGATAAACAAGATAAGAGGCTGTTGTCCAGTTTTGAGTCCTCTGAAAAAGAATGTATCTCAGTTTTTTATTTTTGGTGTCACTACATAGAGATGGAAAAAAAAAATAGCGTTTGCACTAATAAATGTCTAATTAGCAGATGCTCAACAGGAAACCAACAGCAAATGTTGGAAAAATGCTTTCAGAGATACAGAGAGGTCTGTAGACCAAGGCAGTGAAGTCAGAGCATGGAGTTAGATTGTTCTAAGGAAGATTTGAAAGAATATAACAATTTAGCACACCACTTATCTTACATAAATATTGAAGATTTGTAGTGTGGCTTCTTTCTCCTTCAGATAATGCAAGTCTATTACATGATGGATACTTCATATTTTTTTTATTGTCATATGAGATTATATGACATAATAAAATGATGATCGCTTGGCTTCATACAGAAAGCAAAAAATAAAATTGAAAATTACAGATGTGGAGTGGTTTTAAAAATATCACATTGGTTTATAGAGAAAAGTATTTTCTTAAAAAAATGGCTTAAGTCAAAATGAAAAAAGCAAAGATTTATGCTGTTTCACATACGGGATTTTGGTTCCTTTTCCATTGCGTAACTCAAGTTTTTCATTATATAGGTTCATATTTAGACAGTCTCACCTTTGGATAAGAGTAGGAAGAAGGCATGGATTTGATATTGAAGGAAGAAATTTCACAAACATAGAAAGTTTACAAAGTAAAATCCCTTAAGCCATTTCAAAGGGCCATAGTACCCTAAACTCCAAGAAGTTTAAGCTTTCTGATAGTTTTGACCTTTTGGTTGTATTTCTCCAGAGTGTTATCCCACTGTAATTTGTTTTAAGAAGGATAAAGAGAAACAGGAATCTCATGCAGTTCAGCAAACACAGGTGTAAAGGCCTGTGCCTGGGGAAGAACAACATTACGGACAAGTAGAGGCTGAGGAAGGACTGGATGGAAATCAACTTTGCAGAAAAGCACCTGGAGGCATAAGACATGAGCATTCTGGAGTAAGTCCAGTGAGGAGTCACTAAGATGATTGAAAGGCTGGAGCACTGGAGATACGTGAAAAAGCTGAGAGAACTGGGACTGTCTTGGCATGGAGCAGAGAAGGTTGGGTCCAGGGGGAGGATCTTATCAGCTTGTACGAAGTTGAAGGGACAGTGCAAAGGGGATGAAGCCAATTTCCTCTTAGCAACAGGACCAGAGGCAATGGGCACAAACTGAAAGAGAAGAAGTTCCCTCTGGATATCAGGAAACACTTTTTGACTGTGAGGGGAACTGAGCACTGCCACTGGGTGCCCATGGAGGTGGTAGAGCCTCCATGCTTGGAGATACTTAAAAATCTGTCTGGACCCAGTCTTGGGCAACCTGCTCTAGATGGCCCTCCTTGAGGAGGGAGGTTGTTCCAGTTGACCTCCAAAGGTCCATTTAAACTGTCGCGGTACACTGGGGCAACATAATTCCAGATATTGCCTTACACGGGGCCAACACAGTTTGCAGTGTAACATTGCGGCACCATCTGCAGTAATCACGCATGGGAAGAGCTACAACGGCTCACCGACCTTATGGGCAAGAGCTACAGCGGCTCACCATCCCTCTTAGAGGCACGGTCACCCATAAAGCAGTCCAATCCCAGACTTGCTTGGGCAAGAGCTACAGCGGCTCACCATCCTTCCCAGAGGCACGGTCGCCCAAGGCAGTCCAGTCCTGGACTTACATGCGTAGGCTACTCAGGGCTCTCCTGGGCACACCCCCGCCCAGGGATTACGCGCCGGCCGGCTTTTCCACTTCCCCCAAGTGGATTGCAGTCCGTGAGGCTTATACTGCTGGAGGCTTTTAAGAGCTTCTAAGGCTCAGCCAGTTATCGCCGTGATACATACAAACATGGGGCACCAGACATCAGAGTCCAAAGAGTCCAGCATGGCATATGGTAGCAGGCATCAGCAGCCAGAGGCAGGCAGTGGCAGAGGAGGGGGGCAGGCAGAGGCAGGCATCAGCAGGCATCAGCAAGCAGTGGCAGATATCCACAGGCACCAGCTCAGCACCCACCCAGTCAGCTCCAGCTCAGCTCAGTATCTGCTGCTCTGTGATCGCACAGCCCTTTATACCCATCATCCCTTGGGCTACTCATGTGCTTCTTGTCACAGGAATCACCACACCTGCATTCAATGCTGGCCTTCCCTCCTCCCAGGGACACAGCCGCAAGCCATGAGACCAAGGCTGCCTACAGCCTACTCTTGTAACCCCACATTAAACCTCAGCCATTCTCTGATGTTGTGATCATGGGGCTTTAATGTTGGCGATTCGTGCAACTGTCTCTTATGTCATTAGAGATAAAGCAGGAAAATTTCTGAAGAGTTTTTAAAAGGCTTTGTAAGAAATCT
This sequence comes from Pachycephala philippinensis, assembly GCA_013397055.1. Lineage (NCBI taxonomy): Eukaryota > Metazoa > Chordata > Aves > Passeriformes > Pachycephala > Pachycephala philippinensis. The sequence continues at coordinate 186,535 of VWZT01007245.1, forward strand.
TTGCCGACTGTAGACACTTGAATAAAATTTCCACATCACAACAAGAAACTGGAAGGTATTTTATCATGAAGGAACTTTAAATGTAAAATACTATTATCTCTACTAATGCTTCTTTTTGGCTCTTGCTTACTAAAATGTTCTGTGATGGTGAAGGTACCAAATGAAGTTACTATAAGAGATCCAGAATTCCAAGTACAGCTGTATGTAGATGGAAGTGTGTAGTCATCTGGTGATCTTTCAGTACTTAGAAAACCGAGTACGACTTTTGTCAGCATTTTCAGTTTGGACAAACAGCTTCGGAAAATGCAGTTGCATGGACAGCAATGAAGATTTCTCAGCAGTATTTTTTAATTTAATTGTCATTTTATGTTGTTGTTTTCTATATAGCTGAGATATTTGTCTGATTAATTTGAATGAAACAGCTGTTGCTGGGTCAGAACAAGCAAAGTCAGAAATTGAATCAGGTCCCTTCCATCACACTGTGAAATACAAGTATTCTCTTTCATCTTGTAATTTAAATTCTTGTGAGAAAAGTTCCAGGGAAGAAATAGATGTACTTCTATAGAAGTACAAAGTAGGTACATTTAACTTTGAATGTCATGCAGCAAAAATGCTTTTCAGTGTGTCTTTCAATTCATGCCAATTTGCATTAGAAAAGTGTCTAAGTAGTTAACTTATTTAAATAAGAGCTTTGAAGAGAGGCTCAAAATTCTGCATAAAAGATAGGTATTCAGTAGTGTTTACTGAATTAAAGAAAATACTTTCAAGAAGAAAATCTATTTCTTCACATATATGCCTGAAGATTTTTTATGGAGACACTATGCTGAATGGTTGAATTGGAGTAGATAATTTACAAAGACAAACAGTATAAAGGTAATTTTAAAGAAGGCCGTGTAATTAAGCATGTCAAATGCAACCCCAGTAGTATTCGGGTTTATATTTGTACCTGTGTTTATTCATGGAAATAAAGGTTGCTGAGAAACCACAAGATTTTAAATTTAGATTTTAAAATCTAAAAAAAAAAAAA
>VWZT01007245.1:187602-218931 GCA_013397055.1 Pachycephala philippinensis
TATATATACATTTAAATTTAATTATTATTAATCTATTGTTGAAAGTGTCTCTCTGACACTTGTATTTCAAAAAGATAATGATCAGAGCCCCACCAATGTATATTAAATATTTATGTTACAGCATCCATTTCAAATCTGAATACTGTTTTGAAGAAAAGCTTGCACACTGTGAGTAGATGATATACACGTGTTTGATTGTATCCTGTTGACCCCATTTTGACGGGACATTAACTTCCATTATGCAGTTCACTTGTGTTTCACCTGATATGTCAGCCACAGTCTATAGTAAAGAGTCGAAGCTTCACAGAGTATTCAGATAATATAGCCAAGATTTGCTGGGAGATCAAGACGAAGTATTTGCTCTGAAGCACAAAACAAAATGGTTTTAGTGTAAATAAAGTTGTGCACAGAAGCGTGAAATTGAGAAAGTTCTTGAAGCCTCTGGGAATGGAGGGAGCTAGTGCTTCTGCCACATTTGACACCCTTGGTTGGGTGATTTCTCTTCAAAATGGGGTGAAATAGGATAAGAAATCAAAAAGTGCCCATTATGCAGACCCTTTAATTTCTTAGAAGGTTATAATGTTGAGAACCAGTAAAATGCATGACCAAGGGAAAAACTATTCTATCAGTAAAATGTTACAGTGATATGAAGTGAGTGTATCAAAAGTTGACTGCAGTTTAGTTTTAGCTAGTGGATGTTTTCTTGTTTGTTTTAGGGGTTTTTAATAGAATATATTTTATTACTAGTGAAATTCTTCATTATTATTTTATTTTAATTCTCTTAAGGCAATTCAAAAGTAGTACTTATAAATTGTTTCACAGAGCTTGAATGGGTTCCGTGTCGGCTAGGTGTGTCACTGCAGCTCAGCTAGAGCATCCAAAAAATTAATTAACTTATGTTTTCCAAAAGAGGCAATTTTAGAGTGTCTGAACAAAATGTGTCTGTGTAACGTGATACAAGGTAGCAAATGGACAGGGTGTTAGTTGGAGACAGCTCATCCAATTGTAGATTAAATCTCAAGAGATGTTTGAGGTCCTAACAAGTTGTTCAGAATGGATAACCAATAATTGTAGATCAATTGATTCATAATAAATGGGAAAATTTGAGGTTCTGTTTCTTATATTTTAATAAACTGAGCTTATATTCTTAGTAGTTTTCTTTGAAAGTCAGGATAAATACAAATTTATTTGCTGGTCTTCTCTATAGGCTTTCTGTCTTTATTTTGGAACATTTCACTTCTTGACATCTAGCCATGAGTAATTTTTGGGGGGTTCTAAACTAAAAGTTCTGTGATCACCCTGAAAAATAAAATGTAGATGGCTTAATTAAAGAACCTATATATAGTCACGTGTAGTACCATTTGAAATAACATGGGATACTTTTTTCATCTTCCAGCTGTTACTTCAGAAAAGCATAGGCCTTGATATAACCCATGACATAATATCTTATGTCTTGAGTATCACAGAACATTCCAAATAACACTAGACATCTTTATTTAGTCACCTGAATTGACATCAAAGTTATATTACACTCTTGGAAAAGGATAGAGTTGCCTGTGTTTAGGGAACAGTATTCTTTGGGTGGGACTCAGCTGCCAACTAGAATGCTCAAATTTAGTTGTGTACTGCACAGGTGCTTACAAGCAAGCCACGTGTCTGAATTCCTATCCCAGGCAAAAGACATCGAGCAAATACCAACAAGGGAATCCAACAATCTATTTATTGGTATCAAATCAATGCCCATACTTGACATCTCAGAAGGCAGTAGACACTGCTTTGGTAGCTGAACCAACATCAGGAATTAGCTCTCAAGGCCCTGACTGAATTGGTCAAGGACAGCTTCTGGTTCCTGCACATAGGTGTTTAGTGTTGCTTAAGCAACTGTGGGCTTTCCGGGACATTTTTCCAGGGTTACCAGATATAACAGCATTTATGTCACTTCTGGAGTAGCAGCTGAAGGGTAGGCGGGGTACATTACTAAATTTCAAATGGTGCTCAATACTTATGTTCAGGCAACTTAATTAAAATTTTCATCCCTGATGATGGTAGTGGAAACCAGGGCATGTAAATAAATGTGGGTAGCTTTATGTGAGAGTTGAATCTTATCCTTCATGTCTGGGGTTTTCTGCTCTAATGTAGTTGTCTATGCCGTATGAGACTCCCTGTCCTTTAGTTGCCAGCCCAGAAGGACATGAATCTCTGAGATCTTACATTGCTTCAACCAGGATCATGCCAATATCTCAGATAAAAGGGCATATTGAAGGGCCCTAGACACTTTAGGCAACTGTGGGAAATCTTTAAATATGTGTCAGTGAAGTGATAACATTTCAAGAGCTTTACAATCTGAAAGTGACCCTGAATTGAAGTATAACGACAAGCAGTTTGTAAGTATAAGTGAGTTTGTTAAGGCCTCAGGGTATTTAGAAACAGGACGAGAAAAAAAAAATAAAATCAGTATTGCATACCTACGCTATAAAAATAGTTATTACAGTTCTTAAAAGTGTTATTCTTTCAGTGAATTAGATAGGTCAGGTGTCCTCTAAGTAAAATTTACTAAGATTTTCACAACAAAAATAGGCAAACCATCATACATAATATGTGTGAAATTGACGTATTTGTTTACTGTGTAAACAACCCAAGATTCTATGTTATCTGAGAAATAATCAAATCAAAACACTAAAGACCCCAAAGGAAAGAAACTACTATTCATCACAGAAATATTACTATTTAAAAAGTTGAGTGATAAGCTGGAATACTTAAAGAGCACAAGCTGAGGAGTAGAAGGACAGGTAATTGTTTTCCCACCAAATGAGGTGTTCAATGCTGCCAGCTTCACTCTTGGCTGTATTTGCTGTAGCATTCTCTGTCAAAGTACTTAAGCAGAGACTTGAATCTTCTCTGGGAACACAGGAGAAATGAACTGTGACTTTCTTAGTAGGTATTGGAAAGAAAGAGCACTGATACCAGTGATTTTTACAGAGAGAAGAAATGAATTTGTGTTTGAACAAAATGTTGATACCTGGGTACACTGTTTAGTCCATGTGCTGTTTTTTCATGTTTCCTGTGATAGAGTAGGGCCTTTATAGTAGTATTGTCAGTGGCATGGCGTCAACTAACCGAGAATAATGTTTTTTCCTAGTCAGAGACTTTAAAAGTTGAAATAAAGATAGAGCATTTGTGGAAGGAGAAAAAAATCCAGATGTTGATTTGCATAAAAGTAGATTCGAATATAAGGATATTGCTTTTTTTTTGTTTAAGAGGTCTAGGTCTTTTACTTCACAAATACTTGCTGCCATAAGGAACTATCAAGATTCCAAGCATCTGGCAGCATAAATTCTAACCTCAGACGATCTTTTCCTTTTGCTGCTACTTGGACGAGTCTATGGTTTCATTACATTCCAGCGCAGAGCTCCTGGAATGCATTTATAACCCATCCATTACTTGTCATTTCAAATTGCTGCCTATTTCACTGCAGTTAACCTGGCACAAAGTGCCTCAGGTTCTCGACAGTCTCTTGCCTTTGCCAGATTCGTTGGCTTTGATTGATTGGCTAAGTGTTTTCCATGCTCCCATGTCCCTTTTGGTTTTGTTCCTATGAGTCTGTCGTGATCTCACAGACTGACTCTGTAGTAATGATTTGGACTTGTTATCTTTCCCGTGTGTCCTGAGGTTTCTGGCACTCAGCATTTAGCTTGGTGCAAAAGCTTGGTTCCTCACAGCAGCTCCCTCCATTGTACAGATAGGATTCAGCTATACTTAGCTGCTTATCTGTAGGTGACTTTAGCCTCTGACTGGCATTCACAATAGACTGCCTGATTTACAAACTGTACATCTGTCTTTAGACAGAAGTAGCATTTTTTAAATTAGACTACAACTCATATTCATTATTTATAGCAAAGTTTTTGTTGTACAAATGAGGAAAAATAAATGCTCTGTTTGACTACAGAGGGACTAAAATAAATCCACAGTGTTTGGCTCTGATCCGATAATTTTCAGTTTTTCATTTTGTTTTGTTTTCATTCCCCTAAATTGGCTCCGTTTAATACTGAATTAATGGGCTGTCTCTCCCTTGGTCCTAATTTCTGCATCAGAAATTCTGATTCTAATGCCACACATTGTTGTATTTCCAAACTCCTGCTATTCTGGCAGATGTGATTTGATACCATGTGTGAAGGACTTGGATCAAAGTAGACTTTTATTTATACAAGGCAGGGAGACGATATCCAGTGAGACTCAGAGGCTTATCCTTATTCATTTAGTTTTAGTTAAATAATTATGCTTTGATACACAGTCTTTAAGACTCTTTATTCTTTAGAGGGAATTTAGGAAGCCATGCCTAAGCAACTTTGCATGTACATTTTCTGCTTTTTCTTTGCCTATTCTGCTTAGGAATAACCTATAGCCCAACCTGTGGCTGGAGTCTCACTGTTTGGAGACTTCTGCTACATTGCTATAGAAAGCCTGACTCCTCTGTCGGCTCACTTTCCATTACAGGGATTCTCAGGAAATAGAAACATTGATTATACTAAGCCTTCTCGATCTCTTTCATAGCCGGGGATGACTAAATGAAAGAGTATGTGTGCACCATGAGATGTCAAAAATTTGTAATCCCTTCCAGTAGGTTTAACTCTGTGGTAACGCAGTAGAGCTGCTGCTGAAGAGAGGCTGGGGTGTCCTCTGCAATCCCTGCATTGAGTGCACTGGTCTTGCATTTGTAAGCTCATGGAGATATCCATTGTCAGCTGTAATGAACTTCAAAATGTCACCTCTAATCTTGTGCAATTGTTTTGTTCTGCTTTGTGTTGCTTTGCTTTGAATGGTATTTTTTAAAGCAGCGCAACCTGAATTGCTTTCATGGTGGAGAGACACAGATGGCTGTGAGCTGATCTTGTTAGACTTAGTTAAAATAAAATGACAGATGTACCTTAGAAATTGAATACAGGTGCTGCAAAGAGAAAGTTATTACTTTGTATCTTACTTTGTTTGGAGACAGCTGGTGCTACAACTTTTTTTTTTTTTTCTTTTCTTTTTTTTCTTTTTTTTTAATAATGGGGATTCAGGCATTTTATTTATTTTCATCTGATATGTCACTTTTAAGACATAGTTAAATGACTCTGAAGATGTAACCAGCTGTAATAAATAAAAAAAGGATTTGATTCTCAGAGTTGCCAAGTTTGTAGAGTCACAGGATCATAGAATGTTTTAGGTTGGAAGGAACCTTAAATAGCATCTAGTTCTACCCACCCCTGCCATGGATAGGGACACCTTCCATTATACCAGGTGGCTCAATACCTCATCCAACCTGGCCTTGAACACTTCCACAACTCCCAGTGATTTCAGTATATTTTGGGTTTCTTAAAAATTGAGTTCCTCAAACAAACAAAAAATAAAGTGAAAGCATTTTGTTTCAAGTATTTTTCTGTATTTGCATCTGAGTCCAGGCAAATCAATATAAACATAGTTAGGCATAATACCTATATATTTTGCAAAGGAGATTTTTTTTGTATAATAAAATACTGAAAATTAAATTCTTCTGTACATCCTTCATGGTACTTCGTATCATATCTTCAACTCTGATTAACTTTTTACCCTGAACAGAGCTAACTACAAATTAATACCTTTTATTACATCAATTCAGGAAGATTTTGTGGGACTTTGTGCCCATATATCATCACAATTTAATCAGAAAAAAAAAAAAGGAAATTAGTATCTTTTGTTAGATTGACTGACTTGGCTGAAATGGGGCACTAAAGTATGTTTAGATGTGAACCAGAAAGAGAAAAGTGAAAAATTAGCTACCAGTTAGAAGCAGTTGTGTTTGGTTTTGTCATTCTGCTAATCAGTAAAGCAATTTGAGAGAAAAGGGTGTATGGCAGTTGGTGAAGGAAAGGGAGGTTAATAAAGCAGAGGTGGGAAGATCATTATTCTGCATGGAGCTGACAGAAGCAGGTGGTGAATGCCTATGCGATGTTCAGGGCTAGTTGGCAGGGTGTCACTGGGAAAAATGGAATGTGCAATATCTTTATTCAGTCCATAACTTTTACTGTCCAGTATAATAATGGGTTTTAGCTTCCAGGCTCATGTGTTGAAGGTATTTTATAGGTCTCACTTAAGGGACAGAGAGAACAGTGATAGACTAAACCATGAAAAAATGGTTTCTGATGACAACTGGATGTTTCTGTCCTCTGCCAGTTGGCTTTTCTCTTTGAAATGTAGTGTTCATTTGGTTTCAACTGTATGGCTTCTACAATGACATTCTGTGCAGTGACTGAAATGTGTTACAGCCTGGGATGAACGGCTGTAGGGCATGTAGCTTTTGATGACTCAAGTGTCCAACTATTTAAATGTTACCTTAGAATGTAAGTTGAAAAGTTTTGCTCCATAATGGTCTCATGTCATTGATATTTTTTAGTTCTGGGCCATTATCCCCCTAATCCTGTTGGGTAAAGTTAGAAGATGCTTTCTAGCCTAGGAAAAGGCAGAGTGACAAGAAATTTTCTTGTGATACATGAACTTCTTTTCTGGATCAGTTGCTACAACTTAATTACTTTCTTAAAAATAGATTTCAGAGAAGAGTGATAGGTAACACTAAAAATGCTCAGTTAAACAAGGTTGGGAGGTTTTTTCATGGCAGAGGGCAGTAGAATAAAGCTATATAGAATTAATGTATCATTTAGGCCTGTTCCAAGATACAAACCTGTTTTGCCAGGGGAGTACTGATTGAAGGTCATCTTGTAGTTATTAGAATCATGGAATCATAGAACGGTTTGAGTTGGAAAGGACCTTAAAGACCTTCTAGTTCCAATCCCCCTGCCATGGACAGGGACACCTTCCACTAGACCAGGTTGCTCAAAGCCCCATCCAACCCGGCCTCAAACACTTTCAGGGGTGGGGCATCCACAACTTCTCTGGGCAACCTGTTCCAGTGCCTCACCACCCTCACGGGAAAAAATAGCTTCCTAATACCTAATCTAAACCTACTCTTTGAGCCCTTTCCCCTTGTCCTTTCAGTACATGCCCCTGAAAACAGTCCCTCTTCATCTGTCTTTTAGACTCCCTTCAGGTACTGGAAGGCCACAGTCAGGCCACCCCAAAGTCTTCTCCAGGCTGAACAATCCCAGTTTTCTCAGCCTTTCTTCATAGGAGAGGTGCTCCATCCCTCTGATTAACTTGGTGGCCCTACTCTGGACTCACTCCAACAGGCCAATATCTTTCCTGTGCTGGGGACCCCAGAGCTGGGTGCAGCACTCCAGGTGGGATCTCACCAGAGCAGAGTAGAGGGGCAGAATTGCCTCCCTCGCCCTGCTGGCCGCACTGCTTTGGATACGTTTGGTTCCTGGGCTGGAAGCACACATGGCTGGGTCATGTCCAGCCTCTCTCCCACCAGCACCCCCAAGTCCTTCTCAGCAGGGCTGCTCTCCCTCTGTTCATCCCCCAGCCTGTGTTGATAGCAGGGCTTGTCCTGACCCAGGTGCAGCACCTTGCACTTGGCCTTGTTAAACCTTGTTAAACCCATGGGTCCACTTCCTGACCTTGTCTGGGTCTCACTGGATGGCATCCCAACCCTAAGGTATGGCAACTGTATTGCTCAGTTTGGTGTCCTCTACAACTGTGCTGAGGCTGTACTCAATCCCTTTGTCTTTGTCATTAATGAAGATACTAAATAACACTGGTCCCAACATGGATCTCAAGAGACACCACTTGTCAACAGTGTTCATCGAGACTCTGAGCCATGGACCACTACCCTCTGGATGTGACTGTCCAACAAATTCCTTACCTACCTAACTGTCCACCAATAAAATACACCTGTCTCCAATTTATGGAAGGCTGTGATGGGGAACTGTGTCAAAGGCTTTACAGAAATCCAGATAAATGACTTCTGTAGCCCTTCCCTTTTCCACTGATATGATCACTCCGTTATAGAATGCCACTGGCTTGGTTAAGGAGGACTTGCCCTTGGGGAAGCCGTGCTGGCTGTCTCAAATCACCTCCCTGTCCTCCATGTACCCTAGCACAGCTTTTTGGAGGATCTGTTTCATGACCTTCTCAAGCACAGAGGTGAGGCTGACCAACTGACAGTTTCCCAGATCCTCCTCTGTTCTAGTAAGGTAATGTTCTCATAAAATCAAATGCTCTTATGTTTGAGAACCTAATTGTATATCGCTTTTTCTTGGTTTTGTCAGTGTGGTTGCTGATGTTATAATTTCATAATACTCCAAGAGAGGCTTACAGGCACTCAGCTAGTCACTGAATTTAAGAAACATCCTACTAATGCTGCTGGAAGACCTTATAGCAAATACTTAACGAGGATGTTAAAATGAAGGCATCTAAAATGATAAGTCCTCTTTGAAACATAACAGCTTGGTAATCATTAATGCACTAAAGTTTATTTAGAAATTAATATATAGAAATACATTGTGAAAATCTTATTTCATGTTCTAAATTGGTTTGTATTTTATCATTTGGTAGAAATCAACGTCACTTATATTAAAAAATTTAGTACTCTTTGTGTGAAATGCTGAAAGTTTTGAAATAGATTGTAAAAAATATATTCTGGTTACTGATATATCTCTGATAATGATGCTGGCAGCTCTGGGTAAAATAATACTTTTGGGATGGTGCTATGTCTCACTGGGTGTTTTAATTAACCACTGGAATTAGCAGAGCTCTTTGAAGCACTGGTAATGCAATGCCTATATTCATATAGCACAGTAGATAAAAAGATCCCAGAAGTTATCTTCGGTTTTCTCCCTAGGTTTGGTGTAAGAGCAACCAATGAGGAAATACTATAATGGAAGGGAGCTTATCAGAAGCTTAATTTTCTTTTTAAATCTATGATGATGCATTGGTAGTACCTAAAATCTGTAATTGTTAGACATAAATAAATGGGTTATGACTTATTATTTAGTTTAACTGTATTTCTCAATCCTGATTCATAGTTTTTATGCTGGGAATAATATTTCCAACTAGAATGAGGCAAAAGTTTGCTTTGAAGCCTGTTCATTAGTCACTTTGAATATTCTTTTTCCAGTTTCTGAAATGATAGTGTAAAATCTGTTTCCTGTAAGGCTTATGAGTATAAAGAGTGAAACTGATTTTTCAGTAATCTCACACAGTACTTAGTAAGTGTCTGAATTGCACTGTACCCAGCAGCTGAAGACTCGCTCTGCTTTGCAGTTGTTGTTATCTTTCCCATTGCCCACAACTGCTTTAAAGGATTTAAGGGAATGAATATTAGTAACAAAAACATGAAAAGTAGTTTACTTGTTAAAAATGATAATTGGAAAACCCACCCTTCGTTTGAACCCTAAAATTACCAAAATTAATGTTTCAATATGACAAATCTACTGTGGTGAAGGTTCTGGAAATCAAGAGGGGCAATGTGGTGCTCAAAAGTAACCGAATGAAGGAGGAGCTGCAAGACAAGCTCGAGGAGGTTACAGAGAGATGCATGTGCAGTGACTACAACCAGGACGCTTAAAACTCTGGATCTCTGTAAATTATTGAAGTGGTGATAAAGGCCTGATATAGGCCTTTGAAATTATAATGATAATAATCTCTTAAATGTCATAGATAAATGGCTAGGGAAAAGGCAGGGGAAAAGTATATTGTATTTTTTAGTTTCTGCACTGCATTCTTAGATATATATTTCTGATGGCTGGGAAAAATTTTTAGCAGGTGAACTGAAGGTCAACAGCACTGATTCACTCATTCTTGTCCCAGAAAAGCTTAGCCAACCGGACAGGATTCACACCTTCCCTTCCTCCTTATTTGTTGTAGTACAAGGATGAGTTTAACACTGCATTCTTGCCTCAATAACTGCATTAAAAACAAGAGATTCTGAAACCAGAGTAGAGTTGTCCATAGCATTGAGATTATGCCAGTATCATTGTAAAAGTTTATATCTGTATCTTCTTTTGTATGAACACAACTCTTCTTGCTGGGAAAGTTCCTTAAATTCCTTAAATAATGAAGGACTCCTGAGACTGTGGTGTCAGGGCTCACAAGGATGCTCCTTCATGCACTTTGATCTGAAGTCCTCTGGAGTTCCTGGAAGCCCATTGCCTTTAGTGTAATTTCCATTTGACTCACATGCTGTTATGAGCCCTTGTGTAAAGAAATTAGAAGAAGCAGTTATTTCTCATTTTTTCAAGTGTGATGACTGTTGGCAAACTCAATTCCAATAAAAAGGAAGACTGCTTTGGGAGAGAGATTTGAGAAAGCCAGATGGACTTAGGTATTGGCAAGGAGAAGTGGTCTTGAACCTTACTCTTTTCCTTCTTTAACTCAGCCAGGATCATTTATCATCTACTGCTCTTGCCTTTCTAGAATATGATACCGTGACTGAAATGCTGAAAGGCTGTATGCATACTGTTCCAGACCATGGCTGTTGGCAAATCTGTCTTGCTTTTGTGGAATTTGAAGATTACTTTGGAGGCAAATGTGTCTTCACTCATATTTTTCAAAGGGTTTCCCTATTTCTTTTTTTCTTCCCCTTTTCCATTTACCTTTTTCTTCCTCTGCTCTGTTATGCAGAGCCAGAAAATTTTCTTTGGTCCCTTCATATTTCATTAATTGTGACAGTGTGCCTCGGGAGACTGCGTCACTCCAGGTAATTTCATCAGTGTCAAAATAGATGTTAGCCAGTGGCCTTGACACTGCAAGTTAATCTTTTATGAAAGATTTAAACAGACAACAATAAGGCATGGGGTGGTACCTTTATACTTGACTGGGGAGAATTCAAATGTCAAAAGCATACAGCATTCTCTTTAGTGTTTTTTAAATTTTCTTGAATTTCATTTGCAACAAGATACATGCTTTGAAAAATCAAAGCAGTTGTGGTAATTTTCAATGAGTTGTCAAATTTACATTTCAGAATCTCTCTTTCTCTCCTCTTGCTTGGATGTAATAAAATGCCATAAAGTCTGACATTCACCCATACATGCTAATACATTACATCCCTGAGAAATAAATCCACAAACTTTAAACTGCTGACTTTTAGCTTCTACAAGTGTTGTGTAATAATCACACAAATGCAGTGTTTTATTTTTAGAGTAAAAAACTTAACTTAGTATATAAAATATGACAGTACTGAAAACAATTTTGAGTCTTCATAATATTTAAAAAGAAATGTCATTAAATATTACTTGGCTTATGTCATTAATACAAAAGATAAAAAGACTTTTACAACTGAGATGCCTGTGATGTCTGTTGTTGGAATTTTGTATGTTATTTTCCCTATCTTGTAATAAAAATGCATCCAAAATATGTCTTACTATGTAGCATTTCAGAACATTTTTAGTAATAATCTGATTTTTTGCATATACTGAAAATTCTTTGGATAAACAAAGAAACAAATTATCTCAAATTGCATAAAAATATTAGGGGTTTTTTCCTTCACTTGGGTAATTTTGTTTCATTTATTACATTGCTTTTCTGTAAAAATTTCCACTAAGTACATTAATGATAATTGATCTGGGTGTGCGAATAAGGAGTTACATAGGTTTATCTGGTTACAGAATGAAACTACAATTATTTTTTTAGAGAACCTCACTGTAAGTTAGTTCACCTCTTTTTAGGCGTCGGTAAATGAGGGGTATGCAGCCCTAGCTGATTAGGGCTGCAGATGCAAAAAAATAAAAGTTAATGTAGGTTCAAGATGATATTTTGTTTAAACCCACAGATGTGGGCTTTTGGTCTCCAAGCTAGGTTCTGTTTGTATAACTTAGCATTGTATCAAGAACTGTCTAAGATTTAAAATAGTAATTATAAATGATCAAATAATAGAAAAGCAGTCCAGATAAATATTAGCAGTGTTATTTAGACAATTGGCCTCCAGGGAGATCTCAGAAGATGATACAGAATGGTGACTGGAGGAACACTTTATCCAAAGTATCATCTCTTGTATCCTGTCTTATTTTATTTTTTGCCAACTTGATTTACATACTTAAAAATAATTTTCTTTTTATCAGTTTTGATTATGAGACTAACTTTAATCTGGGGTCCCTGTTTTTGATGAGTTAATAAACCTCCATCTGTTAGAACTATTACTGTTACATTAGTTGGTTGCCATGGAAAAATTGTCCACAGTCTGTCTAGGCCTAAAGAGAGTATATTGTTGATCTGAACAGACCCCTTCTTTTATTAGTTACCCATAGCACTCAATAGCAAGAGCACAGACATCTTGTATTTGAATCTTGGTTTTTGTTATTTATCCAGTAATTCTGTAGTCCCCTGTTACACCTTCATGCACAGTTATGCTACACTTACATCTTTACTATTATTACTGTAACATAATCTTTAGATAATTATATCAGTGTTAAGTGCATCAATGTACTGTAGTGACCATCTCTTGTAAAAGAAGGGAGATTTTGTTTCGATGGTCACAAAACCAGCAAGAGAGCTTTAAACTGTGCCATATCTGTTTTGAAAAGCAGTATGTATTTGTAGTTAGTCCTTCCAACAAAGTGACACGTACCATAAGTGTGCAAGGATACAGAACGTGACAATTCAGACTGAAACCCATATCCAACTCATCCATTGAGCTGTAGAGCCTGTTGACTGACAGAAGAGTGACAGCAGTGAACAGGGAGCTTTTGTGTAATCAAGCCATTGCTGGGGCATTCTTTTCCTTTGTGAGTCTGTTTTATTACTAGATTTGCAAAAGACTGGACGAAAGAAGATGCTATCACAAATCCTTCTTCCTTAGAATTATTTACTTCCAAATGTAGGCAGAAGGACATTACTTGTTAGGATATGATATGTGTGCATTTGTAGGCTGTTTGGTCATTTTCTGGATGAAGGACATCCTGGTTAAATCTTTATCTGTTTAAGTTATAATAGTATCAAGGATATATTAAAAATTACTAACAAATAATTAAAACAAGAAAAAAAGTCATTTCAAACTGTATGGAGATAACCCCTCAGTATGAAGTTTCTGATTCAGGTATTGCTGACACTATGCAAATCAGATTCTGCCTTCCCATGAAGAGTTCCAGGCTCATCAAGAGACAGCTGTAAAAGAAGTTTTCTCTCTCCAATCCTCTTCTTTTGTGCATTTCTTGTATTGAGCTCTTCAATTTTCATTGTTGTGGTTTATCCTTTTGACATATTTATGTGTGAAAATAGCACTTTATTCTCTCAGCTACTGGAATTATATTTACAATTTTTATATATTGTAATGATGGAAAAATAGACACAGCAAAACAGTGATTTTACAAAGAACAGGAAAAATGAATGGGTGTTTCACTTGTTAATAACTTTTCTAAGGGTGTATAGAATTTAATAACAAGAATGAAAATACTTCCACGTTTTAAACACAAAGTTGGGAGAAAACAAGAAACAAAAACAAGCAAACAAAAAACTTTAAAAGAGAAATTAATCTGCGCAGCCTTGACAACATCCAGAGCATAGACGTGTAAATCTCAGCCAGTTCCCATGGTTTCTTTTAAAGTCAGCAGAGATAAACATTCCAGAGAGTAATTTATCTTACTCTTCTTAGATGCCTTTCTTAACATGAGATTAATTTCTCTTTGTTGTTGATTGTAAAGTGAGACTAGAATGACTTGTTGAGACTTAAAAGCCCAATCTGGAGATGTCTAAACTGGGGCTAACTAATCTGTCCCATCATTTAAAGCAGAAAGTACTGTTAGACAATTCAGACTGAATTTCTACATATTGCATTTCACTCAGTAACTGAATCCAGCAACTTCAGCTAAAGCTGACATAAAGCTGAGCCAATATTAAGGCCTGCTTTAGCTCATTTATTGCAAAGGGTCTTGTCATCATGTACCAATCTGAATTAAAAAACCTGCATTATAATACGTGCCTCCACAGGAAATGCATGGGTGAACTCTCAGCCTTCTATTTTTCTATCTCGAATACTGAACTATGACATAATTTGTCTCCTATGCAAGTGATCCGAGTTTTCTGATTGCAAGTGGCGAATGCATCTATTAACACCCTCTTTCATTCTAGTTGTTTGTCTTGCCTACCTGTTGCCTGGTTCCAGATCTGAAATAATTGTTGTAAATCATTGATCTGCTTCAGACAGCTTTTTGTCCATTGCATATGCAGCAACTTTGTTCACTCCCAGCCAATAACTTTCAGTGTCCTCCAATATACCATTTCCATGGATTAGGTGTGAAAAATTCCCTCTTAAAGCCATGGGTTTTAATCTATTTTTGAGAATCTGGTGTACCTTAAGTTTCATTTTCTCACCTTCAAAATATTGCCATATTGAGAATCCATTAATAACAAATGCAGCAGCTTAAATTCTGTCTTATTCATCTGTCTCGTTACGTTACACCTGTTCAAAAAATCTCTGTATTAGCTTTCTATAAAATTTCTTACAGACTTAAAAGTGGCTCTTTTCCCCCCCCCTTACAAATGCTTCCACAATAGTGGTCCAGGTACGCTGTGGCTCTCTGACCACCTTTTATCACATGTGACTAGTTTCCATACAGACAGGTATGCATCAGACTGTTCTCTGAAGAGTCTTCATTATCAGCTGGATTTAGCTTTTTGCAGCTAGTACTGTGACTGTAGAGTTGCCCTGTGATCCAAGTTTAGCAAACTGACACCATCCTGTCTTTCAAGCCTACGTTTATGGAAGGTATGATGGAGGTACGCTGGAGATTTTTAATGAGTTTTTAGCCTATCAAGTACAAAGTGTCTACTGTGAAGAAGGCCCTTGAAGTCTGTGATTTTAGTACTGAGAACATCTAGGATTTAATTTATGATGTAATAGTAAGCATTAATCAGACATGGACTTTGCCTGGTTTCTGAGATATGGGAAATTGAAAAGATTGACTGATCATCTTGTGCTATTGCCTCAAAATATAGTATAATTTAAAATATGCAACACTTGCAATGATATGAAAGTTTTTACCAGCTTGACAGTTGATGGGCTTCCTGTGTCTTTCTTTTTTCTTTTTTTTT
Organism: Pachycephala philippinensis; assembly: GCA_013397055.1. Classification (NCBI taxonomy): domain Eukaryota; kingdom Metazoa; phylum Chordata; class Aves; order Passeriformes; genus Pachycephala; species Pachycephala philippinensis. Next base: position 202,543 of record VWZT01007245.1, read on the forward strand.
TTATTTCTCTCATTGTCTGTCATGTTTCCGTACTGGACCGCAAGTATGGCAACGTACTTTTTTCCTATCAAACAAATTCAGTCAAATTCTGACTCCTCCAAACAGAATTTCAGCACCAGAATGGGCACAAGTTGCCTGCAGGCATCTATGCAAATCTCAAACATGGCATTTTAGCTTTGCCTAACTAGGATTTACTTGTTCTTGTTCAGCCTCCTCTTCATCCTCTAGCTTGCTCTCCTTTCACAGAGCAGCATGATCTTTCCCAGCCTCACCAACCATCACTGCCACTTGTATACGAAGTAATGCAGTGGTATTTACAGCCCTTTCACCCCTGGTTGCTATCCCACTTGATAAATATCAGCAACTATACACACTTGGAGTCATGGGGCTCAGATTTCTGCCAAAACTGAGCCCTGCAGATGGTATTTATGTGAGTATTGCAGGACACAGGAGGGAAACTTTTAATGAAAAAAATCTCCTCCTCTTCAACCTTTACCTTATCTTAGTTATTGTTTTCCCCTCTTTCCCTTTTACTCAAGCCCTGATCTATTTATTCTGACATAAAATAAGAATTACATCTGTCAAAAAGCAGTCATGTTAGCAGCCTGTGACGTGGAGGGAGAGGGGATTTCCTGTGGCACCTGGTAGTAGAGAGCTCTCACTTTGAAGACAGCAGCTTGTCCTCCCCACTGGCAGTGTCTGAGGCACTGGTGGGAGAAGTAGATGTGTGGTTATGAAAAACAAACAAGGATCTACGTATGACTAAATGAGAAATATAGAAGTTTGAATCTACCAGGTCTCTGTACCTTCAGAAGTCTGAGAAGTCCAGACGGCCACATAAAGCAAGATCCCAAGCATGTGGGGGAAGATGGTGGTGGGCAATACCAGGTGGTGGGTAGCAAAAAACATATAAATTCAGGAGAGGGTTAACAGGAGGGTGGCTGTCAGCTGGTCTGGTTAGTTCTTATTTATCTGGAATACAAGTACTGCTACAAGTAGGAAGTTAGGTTGTTTTCTCTGACACAGCAGTTCCGTCTTTCTACCTGTCACTGTATTCTATCTTCCTTTTTAACTTAATTCATTTGCTATTTATTTATTAATTCAAAAGAAAATGTGTTTCATACTAACCAGTAAGAATGACAATCCTAAAATATCTATTTAAATATACTTCCAGATGAGATTTGCTTATGTTCATAGCTAGCCAATATAAACATACAAATGAGAGTATAGGTGTTTTTATACTTTGTGATATATGTTTTACATGTAAATGTGCAAACACTTTAATAAAACCATAGCAGTGGACATTACTGAATTTTTACTTAGAATTAGGCTTTAGAATATCTAGCATTATGGAATGCTAAAATTAGAGTCTGCACACATGAATGATAATATAGTCTTTGCTTTTATGATCATATACATTTTTAACAGAAGCCTTGTTCTCTCAGTCTGCATTGAAAGAAAATGCTGTCTGTAGGACGTCTGATTCATTTATTTCTGGTTAGAAGATGTGTAACAGTAGAGATGGAACTGATGACTGTGAAACAGAATGATACCATCATTAATGCAGCCGTATTAAAAGTAGTATCTTTATAAGTGGAAAAATTAGGAAAGCTTTCAGGAAGATATTCCCTTTTTCCATTCTTAAATTGAAGCAGAAGATTTAAAGTTGAATACCCCTGTTGAGTACAATTTCTCAGATATCTCTCTGCTAGAATCTCTGTGGGAAGAAGAGGCCTACAGAGCGGAGAGCCCCAAGAGGTGGTAAACTAGTTGTCTCTTAGGGGAAAGAGAACGATGTAAAGCATGGCAGAGTCTGGAGGGAAGAAAAAAGAAATTCCTGGAACCTACACCTACATTTCAAAAAGATATTTTTCATCTAAAGCATAAAGTACTCTTGTAACTATGTTTCCATCTTTCTGGGTACACCATGAAAAATACAGGGTCAGATTTGAAGAACTGTTGTGTTTCCAGTTGTAAATAAAATCAATTAGGACTGCTCTGAATGGTGACAATGTTATAAATTAGTGTATGAAGAAGTCAGGTCTCAAGTGATCAGAACTGTATACCCAAACCTAGTAGGCATCTTAGTACAACTGTTAATTTTCAAGCTGAAAAATGGCTGTTATAAATTGAATCTTAGGAATTCCTAGTTATGGAAATTCATTCACTACAGCAAACCCACCACAGAAACAGTGCTGAAGAAATAATTTTACTTTCAATTCAAGCTTTGAATAATGTGTGCTAAATAAGGTATGGGGTCAAACAAACACTGAATAAAGAAAAGAAAAAAAAAAATACTACCTTGAACAGCAATAAATACAACTAAAGAGTTAGAGGAAGAAATATAATGAGTCATATAACTAAAATATTATGATGGATGTGTCAAAGAGGCTATAAAGTTGCATATGCATAGGCAATTTTTCTGACAAACTTCTGAGTGCTTGAATAGATAAGTATGACATTCTGCTCACAAAGGGGTGGGCATACTCCAGATTAATAGAATTCTGCATATTTCTAACCTCTTAGAAAACCATCTGCCATCTGATCAGCTATAACTGTGTTGGTAATGAATTAGGATCATCAGCATTTTTCCAATCAGTGCCACAAACTGCTTCAGCTTCAGGCAGTACAGTAAGAAGTAGCAGTAGTAGACTATATATCATCTGTGTACCAGCTGTATGGATAATGTGACATAATGAATCCAAAGTATAAAGATAATAATGACCTTTGAAGTTCAGTTACAATTTCCTTAAGGAAATGTACCTTACTGATTAGAGGCACTTCTGCCCATATAATGTTGGCCAGTCTGCTCCTCTATTTCTAATACCCTCATATCGATTTGTTGCTATCACAACTCCTGTTTCTCATGCTTCTGCAGAGTATTCAGGCAATCACATCTATTCTCATTGTACTTTTATGCCAGAGAGAAATAAAAAATATGTTTAGATTAATGTCAGAACTCCCAGAGAGCCAGTCCTTTCATCATGAAGAGTCAGGTTGGTCAGATGCAACTCATCCTTGGTGATACCAAGTGGGCTTTTACCAGACCCCTTCTTGTCCTTTGTATACTTGGAAATGTTTTCAGAAGGATTTGATCTATAACATTCCCAAATACTGAATGATTTTGACCAGCCTATAGTTTTCTTGATCCTAATTGCCCTCTTGGAAGCTAGGAGTTGCACTTTCTGCCCTGTGGGCTGCTGCTTCACTCCCACAGAACAGGACACCTGAGAGCAAACCTGGCCAGTGGAAACTGAGAATAATAAGTCATTGAGTACCTGGACCTTTTCCACATCTCTCATCACTAATTTTCCTGCTTCATTTGATTGCAGACCTCCACTTGCCTCAGCTGCCACTATATATATACCTACAGACACTCTTCTTGTTGACCTTCACCTTCCTAGTTTGTTTCAACTCCAGTTCAGTTCTACCTTTCCAACAGCATCTGTTCATGCTTGGGCAGTGCCCTTATATTGCTCCTGGGTAACCTATCTGCACTTCCGCTTTCTCTGGTAATGTTTTTTTGCACTTGAATTCATCCATCCATACTGGCCTTCTGTCTTGCTTGCTTTAGTTTCTGCACATTGAAATGGACCATTCTGGTGTTCTGAGGAGGTTGTCCTCAGACATATGGTTTAGAGGCAGACTTGGCAATGTTAGACAATGGTTAGTCTTGATCCTAGAGGTCTTTTCAAACTTAAATTATTCTATGAAGATGAACCAGCTGTCCTGAGCACTTGCTCAGATCGCCAAAAAAGACAAATGCTTTTGAAGTTCAGTATTGTAACTATTTGGCTTGGTCACTTCTGTGAGCATTTTAAGCTCCATAATTTCACAGTTCCTGTAATCAAGGTTACCTTTGCCCATCCTATCTCCAAACGTTTCTTGTTTGCTTTTGAGTAGCAATTCCAATAGACCATCTTGCCTGGTCAGGTAGTCCATTCCATCACCTGTGTCAGGAAATTGTAATCAGGACACTTCAAGAGTCTCCAGGGTTTACTTAATGTGTACAACCTCTTCTCTTCTCTTCTCTTCTCTTCTCTTCTCTTCTCTTCTCTTCTCTTCTCTTCTCTTCTCTTCTCTTCTCTTCTCTTCTCTTCTCTTCTCTTCTCTTCTCTTCTCTTCTCTTCTCTTCTCTTCTCTTCTCTTCTCTTCTCTTCTCTTCTCTTCTCTTCTCTTCTTTTCTCTCTTCTCTCTTCTCTCTTTTCTCTCTTTTCTCTCTTTTCTCTCTTTTCTCTTTTCTCTTTTTTCCCTTTTCTCTTCATTATCATGAGGCTTCCTCCGGGTTTCTAAAGAAAGCTTCCTGTTTCCCCTGTGCAGACAGGTGGTCTGTAGCAGAAGCATACCACGGTGTCAAGTGTGTCAGTCTGTCCTCTGATCTTTACCTGTAAGCTCTAAACTGGCTCCTCACCAGTCCCAAAGTCAAGCTTAGGTGTTCAATGAGCTCTCCTCCTTGGTTTCCCAGCTGGTCTTTCCTGAACAGCCTGTGTCCCTCCGTTGCATCTCCTGTTCGCTGGTGCAAGTTCCCCTGCTAAACCTCCTCACCACATGTGGGAACATTTCAGGGGTGATTCCAATAAATATCACAGCCTTTTTATAGATTGCTTTTGCAACTTAGTGGCTGTTAGGTTAGTCACCAAATGCAATCATTCCTTTTATGAAATCCTGCAATGAAACTCTAGACTCTGACTCTAGAGAGTCAGCAGCAATTTTGGGAACCCACAGAACATTGCGGACCTCAGTCAGCCTTTTAGTTTTCCAATTGCTCAACAGTATAGGCTTAAAGATTTGAACTTTCTTGAAAGTGAGAACGCACTTAATGGTAATTGAAAGTGTCTTTCCAAATGCATAAATTTTCAGTCTTCACATTTAATTAAAAAAATCTCAAAAAATTAGTATCTCACTAATAGGACATAAGACTAACTATAAATGTTGGACTTCTGAGATGTCATAAACTCCATGACAAGGAAATTAACACATATTATTTAAATTGTCATATTATTACTATTATAAACTATGTTGATTAGTAGCTACTTTGCATGCAGATTGAATGTATATATTAATTCATTGTACTTCAAAATAGAGGATCTGCGTGTTAAATCACACACTATATTGTAACATGTTGTGAAGTCTGATAATATATATAACATGAGAAGCTTGCTATTAAAACTTTCCTAGTATTATCACATCATAATATGAAAATCTGTGGATTGAGGAAAATCAGATGAGATGAGATCAAGGATAAATATGTGTCATATGATAACTTACGTGTATTCTAGGGATATGAGGGATACAGCATATAGATTTAGCATACTTTGTAGGGATATTTAATCATTATGAAAAATAGGGATTTAAGTTTGCCAGATTCCATCCTAGTTGACCCATGAATTAGAGGTGGTGCAGAAGACAAAAAAAAAAAGGGAATTTAGTATCTTTGTGTAATCACAAATTCTGTGATAAAGAGATAATTGCAGCACCAACATTTTCATGGCTCTTCTGTTACGTTAGGCTTAGTAATATGGTGAATGATTAAAGCACATACGAAAGTGTGGGGAGAGAAAATTATGGTAGGCTGAAAACTATGTCCAGGATTCCACGTCATCATGGTAAAGTCATCCTGTTTTGGTAGCCATAGTATGTATCTGGGGCAGGGCATAAAAGTATTCCCAGAACTTTAATGATATGCAACTGCACAGTCATCATACATGGCTGTATTCTTTTATCACCATCACAGTTAAAGTCTGCTCATTTTGGATAGCCAATGGAGATACATTGGATTGGAATGCAGTTGAGATCTTTGAAGCACCATACCTTTTTATCATATTTTTTTATCATTGTTCCAAATGTTACTAGTTCTCAGATGCAGCAAAATATCAACATAAAAACTGGTTGTATCATTTATTATACCATATAGAAAAAAAAAAAAAAATTGTGCCTTTACCTTGATGTGACACTCTTAAAAGAAACAGGTGTTACATTGTTCAGGAATGATCCCTTATTTTTCATTCTTTCATATTACCCCTTTCAAAGAAATAGTTTATAAGTGCTCCAATCAATATTGCAAATTCTAAAGTAATTTTAAAACTACTGGTGATTCTACAGGTTTTGTTGTCCTATTTATTTCACACCTCTTGTCAGTCAGTCAACATCAGATACTTCATGGTGTTAATCCTGTGTCCTGTGTTAATCATTCATTGTGCTAAAACCTGGTAGACTAAATTCTCACTCTAAAGCTCTGATCTTTGACTCCTGATTGCAGGTTGCATTACAATGTGTCTTTCACAAATCTTGGAAAACTGGGCCCTCTATTTTACATTATGTTTGGTACTAGCCGATCATTCTGGGAAATCTTTTTTTCCCTTTTTGATTATATAATTCATCTCTCTCTCCCTTCTTAGTGCATGAGATAAATGTAGATTCGTCAGTATTTTATTTACATTGTTTTATAGAAGGAGGGAGGTCTCTTCCCACTCCCTTTAAATCCAATTTGTATTTGTTTTGCTATATGTAAGCAGGAAATATGCTAATGCATTTATTATTTTGTGTGCTATGTACCCTGTATGTTGAAATGTAAGTCACAATGCAATCAGAGACAGAGTTTAATTCAGAGAATTATTAAATATATCAAATGCCTAAAGTAATATTCAAATCTTTGTCATGTTTGAGTTGCATCTTCTTCAGTGATACAGTCTTGATCCAAACAATATTATAGAGGGAAAGTAACCAACAAGAATATGTTACCTGTAGAAAATATTGTATTGAAAATTAATAAATAAATAAATAAATAGAGTAACCATTACGTTACAAATCCATTCTTAAATGAACTGCTATTTCTTTCATTAAGAAGGCAACATACGGACATTATTTAAAGGCTGCTTAACTGACTCCTAAATAGGTCCATTTCCATCAGCTTAGCAAAGTGCCACAAATCCCTAAAGTTACTGAACCATGAGGCAAGAGAGTTGTCTCTGTTATGGAATAGTGATGTGCTCCTAGCATCAGATGTGTAGGTTTTGGTAGAAAGAGGGGTAGTAACTATTACCTGTTACAGCATAGTTTATCTACTAAAGTATCTGTGGTGGTTTAGTTTTCATCTTTTACTGTTTGTGAGATAAGAATTAGAAGAAGGACAAAGCAGGCTCAAAACTTTAAAGAATATAAAGAAGTTTATTACTAACAGAATTAAAGGTAATAAAAGAATGATAATGATAAAAGTTAAAGCAAACTCCCCCTTTCCCTCTAGCACCTCTTTTCCTTCCAGCACCTCCCCCCCCGCTTTATCTCTCAATTCGCACAAAGGATAACACACGTGATTTTAGGTCAGAATTGCAGTTCTTAAGTCTCTTCCATATTTGAAGAAAAAGAGGTTCCTTCAGCTGAAGTGTGGTTTTCCAAACTGCCACTAGCAAACAGACCTGCCCGGAAATCTACTGCAACGAAATATATTTCTCTCATGAATTTTGCAGTCTTCCCACAACTGCTATCATGAGCCAAGCATGGGGTATTCTTTTTAAGGATGAACAAATTCCAGCCTGAAAAGCAACAACTCTCTTAAAAGTCTCTTACAGCTCCTAAGTGACCTGGCGCGGCCACACTTCTCCTCTGCAGGCTACACATGGAATTCTCTTCCCCCCGTGTCTCTGACCGAGAAACAAAACAGTTTGTGACATCAGTCTTACCACAGTGTGCCAGAAGCCTTTTTAAGCTGCGCGCGAAAAACACGCTGCCGCCCTCTTTTTCAGTCTCCATCTTGGCTCCATCAACACGTGATGTGCTTTCTCTTTCTCTCTGACCTTGCAGCCTCCATGTCGAAGCTGATTTCTTTTCGGGCTTTGCGGTGGAAAGAAAAGCCTCTTTCCCTTTATGCTGCGAGCTGTTCGATGTCGGCGGCATTGGTGGTAGAAAACTGCCCCAGCTCCCGCCGGGTCCACGCCGCCGCGTGGAATGGGGGAGGGGAGCCCGTCAGCCCCAGATGGTCTCGGCTCTGCCACAGCTATAGTTGTTTCTCAGCTGCTCACGGGCTCGGAGGGGTCTTGCAGCACCCGGGGGGGTGCCGTGCCTCATCCCTGAAGAGGGATGGGGAGAGGGCAGGGGGCTCGGTCCGGCCCGGCCCCGCCACCCCTCCGGCTGAGGGACCGGAAACCAGAAGAGGACTGACTTCCCCGCGCCACTGCCTTTTATATGCAAAATCGCGAGAAGCGATTGGTCTAAAACCCTGTCCATCAACTCAGTCTCTTCAAACCACCACAGTATCACAGAGCTTAAGCCCAGAAAATTCAATTAAATGTCCAATCTGGCCTTTAGGTCTTTCTCTTGGCAATATCTGAGCCTTCAGTAGATCTCAAGACCTCAAATGCAGTGCAAATATTAATCTATAAAGCTATATGTGACACCATAAGACCTGTGCAAGACATCAGTTGGATAGAAACACTCAGGAGACTAGGCAGCATGCCAAAGGACGAGAACAGTGTGCACTCATCAGGGCATCAAAAGAAGAAGATTATTTGGATGAGATGTTCAAGATTTCAGTGTGGCAAATACTGCCTTTTGGAAGAGAAGCAGGGGCAAAAAGATTTCCAAATTCTTTACCTAAAGAGGGGAAGAAATTCCTTTCAGATCCCAAATTAGCGACCAGTATGATCCTGACTTTTTGGGGGGGGGGCATTTATATGAACTGTCAAGCATCCTAGTTATGATAAGCCAGCAATGCTGTATGGAAGAACTGTTCTCCTGGCAGTTGCTGGTAACAGCCACCCAATATTTCCCAAAAGAACCTGAGGTGGCCTCATGGTTCCCTCTGTGTATCTACCATAAGGAGTAGGTGGTAGCAAGATACTGGAAATATAAATAAAAAAGGGAATTTAATTGGAGACATGCATTAAATCTGCATGCCCTTTCCCGCCCTCCATGTTGCACTCATTTTCTCCTACCATGATGTTCTACTGGATGACAGTAGTCTTGTTGGGGATCACAGGTACTCAATAAGAGGGAATTTTAAAAATTAAGGGATTGCTGCTCCAAATTTGAAAGTAACTCTTCAGGAAACTTGTATGTGATGGAGAATTAAACAAAGAAGGTTACAAATGTGACTTAACACAGCTCTTCAGTACCCTTATGAACCTTTCATGTTTTCATTTCATTTCAGAACTGTAAAAGTTGGGTAAGTCTGAGGAGGTTTCAGGAAGGTTTCCAAACCCCTGACATTTATTGCTATGGTCTCTGAATCCAGGTGTAAATGTGCTAGTGTATGTTGGCTCATGGAGACTTTTGACAATGTCTGGGATCCTCCTCTTGTGTGTATTCTGGCAATGCCAGCTGGCTGGGCAGCCATATGCTCCTATATTAATTTTGGCAAGGCTAGCATTGCTTCAGTGCAAATTCCACAACACGTTCATAATGTAGAACCTACTGATGTCCCAGTGGTGCTGCTGGTGACATTACTTTGAAATCCTAGAGGTAAGGCAATAGGGGTTTTTTTGCTGTTGTCGTTGGAAGCGTGAGTATGGTTATATATATATATTTTTTTTTTTTTTTTTTCTACTTATTCTATAGAACATGAAAACTCAAAGTCGTAGTTTTGCTTTTGGATGTGAAGCACATGGCAAGTCAGTGCAGCTGAAGCTATGCCTTGGCTGTCTGAACCAGTAATGTTAGTAAATTTCCTGGGGTTTAAGATAGAAATGGCTGAGAGTTTTACTGCTCATCCTTGTTCCTAATAAAGCTGAAACTCTTTTTTTCCCTTAAACACCCTTTCACACAGAATAGGCTTCTGTCCATATAACTTTGCTACCTGTACTGAGTTAATTGTTGTTCGCATAAAATAATACAAATAGATCAGGAAAAAGAATTATTTTACAGTATTTCACAACTGAAAAGCTCTCTGAAGAGGTCAGATGGATCAAAATATAATTTTGATTGAAGAAAAGCCATTATATCTGACTCGGAAAGATTCCTCATCAAACAATGATGAAAATTGATACTTTTTGTAAAATAATAATGATTTCTGAAAGCAAGTTATACAGCAGAGTAGGGGAAAATATAATGGACTAAACTGTTCTTGCCGATTTCTACTTTTACTGAACAATGCTGAACATAAAAACAAATTCAGATTGACTGTGGGAACTGTGGTTTATGACTTGGTCTCTAGGTGTTCATAAAAAGTGTTTTAAGAGAGCACTTTATTTTAGAGGCATTTCATTCTTAGCATATCTCCTTGCAAGGTAGTTTTTATTTAAATGAGAACTGTCCATTTTATTTTATTGTACATGCAGTTAAGAAAAAGGTAGCATTTTAATGCTGTATGACAAATAATGCTACTGAGAAGCTGAACATATACTTGAAAAAACGAAAAAAATCTAGTTACTGAAGCATAATAATTTTACCTCTTGGCTTGGCTTTTACTGGAATGTAGAGAAACCAGCAGTGTGTCTTAAAACACTGTGGAACAGCAAGGGATATCTTGGAAGTTACTCTTCTCTACAGAATCCCACTCTTTGCCAGTACTTACATAACATTAATGTAAACATTTTTCCTGGCTACCTGATTCACTTCCTTCTTCGTAATTCAAGCTACAGACTGTAACAATCAACTTGGTCAGCAGTATGACCACTGTGGAAAAGAAGTAGACCATAGCAAAGAAGAAACATATTCTTTCTGTTGAAGAAAGATATTCAGTTGCATGGTTTAGTATCCATGGTAATGAATATTTCAAGAATCTTTCTGAAGCTTCAGAAAGAAAAAAAAAATCAACACTGTGTTTTTGAAATGTTCTTTGTTTATTTCTTCAACACAAAACATTTGCTTTTAACTTATGCATAATACCATGGAATGAAATTCACTCATCAATCCTCCATTGAAGTTGATCCAAATTGCTTGATTTGTGGAATGGCTTGGAATCTACCTGACATTTTTCTGTGCAAATTAATGCAAGTTTTAGTGTAGCTAGATAAAATCCAGTTTCCATATATGCCTTATTAAACTAAGAGGAACTGTAGAACTGTATTTTCACAAGTGTAAAAATGTCAAAGCAAAAGTGTGCAATCATTCAGAGGAGAAGAATATACAGGTCTGTCAACCATGAGAAATATCTGGGGTAAGAATATTATATTGACTTTCTTTCTCTATTAGGATTTAGCACCACAGAGTTCCAGCTGACATTCCCTTGTATTTCTTGTATTTTAAGCTCTTGCTGTTGAATGGGTATTGGCTCAAGACCTCTTAGGAGTAAGGCTATGAGGGTCATTGAATCTTCCATTTTGGGCACAACAGCTAGAGCCATGTGTTTCGTTTTGCTATCTTTCCTCCATTGCATAAGCCCACTTCTTTTAGTAGTCATTTTTATTTTCCAGCAAGTGGCAATGACAAGGACTAATGGGAAATTCATCCAGAGATATGTACTAGGCTGGGTGAATATTTGAAAGAGAGGCTTTGGAACCAGAACTGAACCGGTAATTTCCTATTACAGTTGAATTTTGATTTGTATCATGAAGCAAATCTTACCACTGGGCATTGAAAATGAAGTTGCGGAGGAAAATATTTGCTAAGATATATGTCTATTTTTACCAGTACTGAGAGCAAAATAAAGGTAAAACCCATTCTCTGTGGCTGGGTAGCACTGTCCAATATAAATGGGTTTGCAATTTGCAAAGCCATGACACTGAGGAATAAGGAAATATGAAATGCCTTATCACAAACCAAATGGAGTTCATCAAAGAGAGGACAGACTCCACAGTATTTTGGGACTTTACAGGGTGGAAAGGAGATGACTAGGTGACAGTTCCTGATCTGTAAGGTTATAGGTAGTATTCAGTAAGCAAGATCAGAACAGTACTCTTGAAATTGTGCTGAATATCTGGTGTGTAGCTTATGAAGAACGAAATGCGCCACAGTCAGGTTTCTTGCAAATAATTTAAGGTTATTGTTCAATTGCCTAATTTCTAGCAGTGAAGCAATTTAAAGGCGAGTGTATTAAGTACAACACTCCCTTGACATTTTCTTTCTCCTTGATTCTGTCCTTATAATGCTACATCAACTAATGTTGATGTTCCTTCTCTGACATTTATTTTATTCCCATCAGTAGTTTTATAATTCTGTGAGGAAACTAACAGATTAGCAGATCGCCCCTCTTAGTTTCATGCAGTATTATGTTTTATTAGCAGTACTGCTTATTATTTGGATGAAAGAAGTTTATCTTGCCTCCTGCCCAGAAAATAAGTGTTAGTTTAATGATGGAAACCCAGTGGGATAAGCTAGTCTAATTCTCAAATGTTTATATTAATCCAAACAGGTACATTTGCTTAACCACAGTGATGGATCCACAGCCTCAAGTTAGGAAGAATTGGGACCTTTCTCTAATTAACAATGACCTTAGAAGTCTTTATGTTTAAAAATGGATTAAAGATAATGCACCACTACACTCAGTAAGACAGATTCTGTTTATGGCAATTCAGAATAAAAATGTGGGTGATATATAATAGATTTTTTCTTTAGTTGTTTTAATAACAGTGAACATACAGCTTTCAAAACTTAATTGGGAGATCTGGAGGAGCACAAGGACATTTTTATTTCCAGCATTTTGACTGAATTGGATTACCTTTTTTTCTTGCTTTAAATGATCTATGTGATTCCATATAGACTGCCCTGTGAGCTTTCAATTAAAAAAAAAACAAAAAAAAAACACCACCACAAACCATTTGGGTTTAATTTTAACACTGATTTTTGGAAGTCTAATTTTGACTTCCAAACCTCAGAAGACATACTGTCTGTTGAAATATTGTATTTTCCCAGGCATCTTATGTAGTTTCATTTTTCAAAGCTTTTTAAGCCCCATGAGGTTTTTTTTTTTGCTTTTGAGGGCAGTGACATATCTGCTTTCTTCTATGGACAATAAGGAAATGGAAGGGAGAAAAGAAAAGGAAGGGGAAGGGGAAGGGGAAGGGGAAGGGGAAGGGAAGGGAATTTTAAAAGAAAAATATCCCACTATTTTATTTGTTTGGCATCTCATTTCTTTTCCCAAAGACTATAAAATATTAAGAAACTCTCACCATTCCTTTAATAAAAACTACTAGAGGTACTGCTGCGTTTTCTATTTTACAGTTACATGGCATCTTAACTCAAAGATTCTAAATATAATTTTTGAGGAATGAACATCATATCTGCATCCTTCCTATCTATATATTTTTTTTCCTATTTAAAAGAATAGGCATTAGCAGTCCATTTATTGAAAATTTTGTTTTCTCTCCTTTAATGTATAGAGCCCATTGCTCAACTGCACCATAAATGTTGTATTTGAAATTAGCTTCTGAAATGCACTACTGCACTTATTTACTGTAACATACAGATATTCTAGTATTTGAAACAAAGTTCAATAAAATATTTTTTATTTATGTTCTGTTTTCTCTATTTCTTAATACATAAATACATCACTGGAAAGATTTGTTTTTCTCCAGTCACCCTGAAAGTATAGAAAGTTATGCTTCTTATATTTTCAAAAGAAGATGAGGTATTGGAAGATTTATCGAGTAATTTTCTACACTCCAACTCCCTGAGAGGTTCAGATGTTGTTGGTATTTTAGACACATGGGAGAGCTACCAACCACATACAGCAAGTTCAAGGAATCTCAGTGTCAAAGAGCAGAAAGCCTTCTTTGAACTGCCTCCCTAGTCTGAAACTGTTCAGTCTCCTTTAGTTTCTTACAGCCTGTGCAGGGCAGGATCTTCATAGGCACGTATCTCCTCTGTATCTGTGCTCCATAAATACACCTCGATGTCTGATGGAGAAACAAAATGTTTTCCAGAGACTCTGTACTCCTTCAGCCCTTAGAAATTCTTAGAATATGTTTCAAACATATTTCAAGACAGGTATGATTGGTGATGCACTTTTATATAACATAGTGAAGCTTAGCAGGAATGAGGGTGTGAGAGAGTGTGCAGAGGAGGGAACAAAAGATTACTGAGATGTAGGCTGGGTGTGGAACATTTTCACTCCTTCTCTTGGAGTACTTTCATTGTTAAATTTCTTCAAGTGCTGTTAAGCTAAAGAAAGAGTATAAAAGGAAACATGAAGATGTGACAGTAATTATGGAATGAATCTGTAATAAAGAACTTTTAGTGGTGCCTGATGCAAGGATTAACTTTTGTATATTACATAAAGCCGTCATGGAAAAAAATATAAAAATCAATGGTATTTTCTAACCCATTTAAAAGAAAAAATAAGTTATCTGAAAGATTTGCCAAGGATGTAGTTGTATACTGGTGGTAGCAAATGAACAAAGACTTTTTCCCAAAGCCCAGAGCATAGTATCTGAGTTCCATATAAGAAAGCATGAGAAAGTACTGCAGAGGTGCCCACTGCACAGTGTTTCCCACAACCTGGCTCAGACTGAGCTTAGCATGCTGGTTGGCTTGGATCTCCTTGTCTTTTAATATTCTAGAAACAGGAATTAAAGCTCATAAAGTTGTCCTTTGGAAATAGTACATAGTGACATGTAATATAAAGGTACCAAAATCTTCTGTTAGACTGTCATCTTACTTTTGTTTGATATCTAACATTTCCTAGAGCAGGTGGCATATATAAAAATCTATGCCTGCAAACCAGATTACTTCTTTTATTTCCCTTTGTTAAAGGGCCTTCAAAAGTCTTGAGATCAGAGGATTAAAAAAATAAACAACCACAAAAAAATATAAAAAATAATTAATAAATAGTGGTATTGGACCATAATCCTGCAGTCAGATTTTCATGGCTGCATAGATGCCCCTATAGAGATGCTACTGTAAAAACAGCAATTTGTCATGGGACAACTGTAAAAGGCGTCAAGGTATTTTTTAAATAAACAAAGTTTTTCCCTACTTAGATAAAGTGATTGAATGTAACAAAATGTGTCTTAATGCCATTGAGACGACCAACACAAAAATCGAAAAACAACAACAACAAAAAATGAAGATAGTTATGAAGAACCTGAAATGTTGCCCAGTTCTTTAAATTACTGAAGTCAGCCATACTGAGTATGGGCACAGGCTTAGTTCCTGTAAGAAGAAATTACTGATATTTCAACCAGATTAATTGCAGACTGATATACTTAGTAAATTGCATTAATTTTGATTCTGATTGTCATCCTTATCTGGTCTCTCAAGTACTTCTCAATCCAACATGTAGGAAAAATATATTCTTTTACTGAATTTTGGGGCAAGGGGTGTGCTTCTAAACTTGTCTTGCTCAGACAGGTTTCATATGTGGAATTGGTGAGGATGAATGTTGTAGTTAAAAAATAAAAAAGTGATGAGACTGTTCCTGGTGCGGGGTGGCTCATCAGGCTCACCCGAACTCCTCGTGCCACGGACAGCTGTAAAACTACAACAGGTGTTCTGGCCTCTATGGAGAAGGCCAAGGCAGCGCGCCCCCAGCGCAGCGTTTCCACCCACCAGGACGCGAGTCAGAGACCCCGAGGCCAGAGAGAGTGCCGAAAGGAATAGGAGATCCCGCAGGGCCACATCCTTACCATCGACGTCCTCTGGTCAGCAGGCAGAGGAGGGCCAGGCGCAGTCGAGGAAGAGAGGGGACTCTCAGGCAGCGGTGGGTTAGCAAGGCATGATGTTTATTATAAGAGCCTGGAGGCAGGCCGCTGGCGGAGAGCCAGCTCCGAGGCTGTGAACCACACAAGCACTACACAGAGAGTTCGTACAAAATGGCGGACAGGACACTTAAATAGTAAAGGGGTGGGTACACAGAGTGGGGAGACAGAGTTTTATCCAATGGGAAGGAGAGGGGCGGGAACACAGGGTAGGGGAACACCTACTTGTGTACAGATCTCTGGAAAGAATCTAAACTGACCCAGGATCTGACCCTCATCACCTCCTCTTTCCCTTTTAACAAATAAACAAAGTTTAGGGGAGAGGGGTCTGCGGCAACAGCCAAGGGATTCCCAAGCACACTTCTGCCAGGCATGACCCAAACGCCGGCTCGCTGTCCGACTGTCCGATCAGTGTCACTGACAGCCGTGTCCAAGGGACTCGCCTCATTGCTGCTCGGGAGTGAGGCCCAAATAATAAACTACGGGGAGGGGGCTACTGGAGGTCTTACTACAGGTGGGCTGCTTTTCCCTGCCAGCTCCTACCAGTGCCTCCGAAATCGGGTCTCTCTCTCTCGAGCCCGTTCCCTAGAATCATAATAGTGGCGGAAGGCGACCTACTCCCAAGACTTACGCTCCGCGATTCTCTCCTTGTGCTGCTTGTCGCAGGAGGGAAAGTCCTAAACATCAGCAGATTAAATCCGGATCTTACACAACTAAGTGGGGTAAAGGAACTTTAGCTCAGGAGGGCGTAAAAACCTTTCTACCAGCCAGCACTCCTTCGCCTTGACAGGGCAGTGGAGAGGGCGAAGAGCAGGTCTGA